>CABHPH010132083.1:15388-30338 GCA_902168325.1 Peromyscus nudipes | reverse complement strand
TCTCTCTCTCTCTCTCTCTCTCTCTCTCTCTCTCTCTCTCTCTCTCTAACTTTCCCTTAAAAGGAGACTTCACTGTTTTAAAATAAAAGCATCTGTATGAAAAGAAAAACAATTACGGCACTTAAGTTTGCTGTTGAGACCTCCTGTCAGACAACATTAAGGGCATTAAGCGGGATGATAGTCACAAACAGCAGGAAGGGCTCCTAGGTGGCCCCCAACTGTATGTTGCTGGAGACTTAGACCACTCCATCACTATTTGTTCATGTTGTTGAGGGGAGACTGGCATGCAAGTGTTCTATGTTATAAAGTTCTAAGAGGATGCTGGTACCCACTGTCTCATGCCATACTACTCTGAGGGAAGCTTGTTTCCCAAGTCAGACAGGGATGCTTCCTTTAGAAGGTCAGTGCTTGGAAGCATTTTGATGATGGCCGCCTACAAATGTACCCAACAGAGAATTGATGAATAAAGGAACAAGCAATCAAAAAAAATTTTTTTAACTGACACAAATTTGTATTTGCTATAGCAATAGCGCTACACTCTTATTACAAACGTGTAGAAGATGCTGTAAAGTATGAACTTAGCTACTGCCTGCTGTGTTTTGCATATGTATGGGGGAAAGCAGCTTGTGAAAGGTACAACTATCTTGTACATGCTGGTTCTGTGCTTGTCTATGTCCCTTCATCAGCTCAGACACCTATCCTCCAAGGCCCTAACAGTACATATTACTAAACAGGCCAGGAGCCTCACTTTAGAGCTCTCCCAATCTGCCCAGTACCAACTCACCATGCTCATTCAGACTGTGTCCCCCAAAAACCATCGACTAGGGTTTCCTCACAAAACCAACGCGTCTGAGCCTGGGGTGGCCCTAACGCCCATTACCTCCAACCAGGAGGCTCCTGGAAATAACTCTCATGGGAGTTCAAAGCCACATCATTCACCATTTCTTAGCCTTGCCATCCCCAACCTCATCACCGAAGGGGCACCTCTCTGCTCACTGCCTAGCACCAAGCTTCTCCTGGATGTCTGGCCTCTGACCCAAACTCCAAACCAACTACACCGAAATCTGTCCACAGTGCTTTGGGGGAGCCAGTCTTAGGCACTGATGCATGTTTGGAGTAGCTGGATATTAGCATAATATCTGGGGCAAATTAGGCGACATAGCTCTTAGTGGAAATAGCTCTGGCCAATGCAGATCCACAAAATACTTTTGTAAGAGTCCTCCTAAAATATGCCTGCCACTCATCCTCTGCTTCCATCACTGCTTGAGCTGAGCTGCCCTTGCCATTTCTAAAATGAACATATTAAGAGCGGATTGAGGGCCACCGCGCAAGCACATTGGTACACTACCTCCCTTGGTGTCTCATCCAACCCCTGGAGACCACATGGATCAGAACCCTGGTCAACAAAGGTAGATGTGGAGACCATGAGATGAGCAGAGAGGCTATGACATGGACCATAGACCAGCTCTTCTGCTGACTAGTCTCTAGCCTTTAAAAGCACCAAAACATCTCTGCTGGGAAAGGTTTCGGAAGTCTGTCTGTTGTCTTTCAACAGAGCTTCTTTGGAAGGCAGAGGAAAGAGGCGGATTGTGCTGTGTTGAGCATTTCCAGTGCAAAAGAGACAAATATGAAATTGGATGTGGGGAAGGATGACATCACAAAGCACCAACCTGATACATAGTAGGTATTCAATGAACACAGGCTGAGTGCAGAGCTGACGTTCAGCCTACACAGTGTCTTCATCATGCCAGCTGTTGATAGCTACTCTCTTCAGTGCCCAAATATTAAATATGAATGAAATAAGATATGGGAGTTTTTACACACAAATGTGTGTGTGTGTGTGTGTGTGTGTGTGTGTGTGTGTGTGTGTATCACTACTGTGGATGTTCACGGTGTACAAGCACATGTGTGCATGGAGAGGCCAGAGGGCAACTCTGTCTCTCTCTGCATTATTCCCTTGAGCCTGATTAATAGCATGCTCCTCTTGTATCTGCCCCCGACAAAGCTGGGGTTACACAGCATGCTCAGCTTTTTTACAGGGGTGCAGGGTTCCAAACACAGTTCTGATTCTTCTGCAACAAGTGCCCTTATCCTCTGAGCCATCTCTGCAGCCCTGAACTTGAACTTTTTAAAATTTACTTCTAATTTCAGGAAATAAAAGGGATTGGAAGTCATATACCTTGCCTTAACAGTAGAAATATGAGTCATAGAAAGTCACATTTGAGTTCTGTCACTTTTCCTGAGTTGATTTTTTTTTTTATTTTAATCCTCTATGAATACACAAACAACCAATCAGGTCACTTGGCTCAAAGTGTCTGGACTGTGTCAAGACCAGATAATGCAACTGGTTGACCTGTAGTTTATGCTTTTCTAGAGTAAATTTATTACAAATAAAAATATTGTTTACAGAGCCAGTAAGCTGGCTCCGCAGGTAAGGGTACATGCAGCCAAGACTGGTGACCTGAGTCTCATCCTGGGACCCAGGTGGTAAAAGGAAAGAAGCATCTCCACTAAGTTGTCCTCTCACCTCCACACACACACACCTTGACATGCATACCCTGCCCCTGCACACAATACAATGAATAAATACAATTTAGAATTTAAAATATGCTGTTTGCAGAAGCATTCCTTGGGAAGTTGAGTCTGAAGATGACGAAGACAAATGCCCATAGAGGAACTATCTCCCACCTAGGCAGGGTCCACCTTTGGCTTCACTATGGGGTTGCTCACCATGGGGCATTCCTCACCCACAGTACCTTTTTTTTTCTTTCATTTTTCTTCATTAAGAAATTTTCTACTCACTCCACATACTTCCACAGATCCCCCCTCCTCCCTCCTCCCTCCTCCCACCCTCCCCCAGCCCTCTTTCCCAAGCCACCCCACATCCCCACATCCCCCAAATCAAGGTCTCCCATGGGGAGTCAGCAGAGCCCAGCACACTGAGCCTAGGCAGGTCTAAGCCCCTTCCCACTGAACCAAGGCTGTGCAAGGTGTCACACCACAGGCACCAGGTTCCAGAAGCCTGCCCATAGACCAGGGACAGATCCTGATCTCCCTGCCTGGGTGACCCCCAAACAGTTCGAGCCAAACAACTGTCTTCTGTATCCAGAGGGCCTAGTCCAGTCCCATGGGGGCGTCCACAGCCACCAGTCGATAGTTCATGGGCTTCCACTAGTCACCCACAATACCTTTAAGAGAGAAGGAACAAGTCAAGAAAAATAAAGACACCTAAGTGGCTCTCCACAGCCATGTGTTAAGAGTTCTGGTTTGCAGTTCAGTGGAAAAATGACATCTCGGGATTACTCATGGGGAAGAGTGATACAGGCATTCTGGCACCTCATTGAGATTCTTACACAGGAAACAAAAAGGGCACTTCTAGATTTTATCTTCCTAAAGCTTTTTGTCTCACAATAAATATTTCTATGTAAAAGAGCAATTTTCTGAACCTTGAGGATGTCTTCTAGTACAGATAATGACAAGTACTTAAACTGCATTTTAAAAGTGCTGAGTAGTTGATCCCAGTACTTAATGATGTTCCCCGTCTCCTCCGCATCTGATTGACACCAAAAATAATAAATTAGAACAGAAAGTGATTTTACGAGATCTTTGGACTGACAGGCTGGCTAAGCATAATATCTTCCATTACATTTGACAATGGATTCTATACGGTTCAGATCTGAGCAAGGAAGATAGGATTGCACCCTGATTCATGATTTTTATCTTGATTCATCTATCTCTCAAACATATAAAGTTAATTTGCCCACTTGTAAATTCAGGCAATGAAAAGTGGGTACCGAAAAAAAAATCTTTCTCTGTGGTAATATAAACACTCTGGTGGGCAGCCTTTCACACAGACAGGAGTGAAATAATAAATTAAGAATCATCGTTCCCAGATTATCTATGACACAGCTTCTAAGACATCTATTTCCTTCATCTCATCTAGTGAATTTATAAATTCAAATCAATACTTACTCCTGCTGAAGTACCAGGCTCCATTTGAGAAATCATTTTTTAAAGAGCACTTCTTGGCACTGGTCAGCTGTGAGAATCTCTTCAAGGTGTGTATATACACAATACAATGAAGTCCTAGGTTTGTTTTAAGCAGTGAGTGAGCACACCAAAATTAATTTTTATAATTACCTACAAGGCAATGGATGGTTACCATTATATTGGAGTTGTTTCTTCTTTCTGTTTTTTTGTTTTGTTTTGTTTTGGTAAATCATGGTAGATTGGTTCTTGCATTGAGGTAGCAGAAAGAAAAGATAAGTACAGAGAAGGAAGTCTAAAATATACCCACTTTTTGTTTAAAGAAATGAGTATTGTCACTGAGGATAATATTTAATTTTGACTCGCTCAGTGAGCCCTCCTGGTACACAGGTTTTTCTCCATGAAAGACCTTAACCACAGTGGCCATTTGCAGCTGATGATTTTTATATAAATAATTTATAAAGCCACTACACTTATACTTTTACAATGAGAGAGAGAGAGAGAGAGAGAGAGAGAGAGAGAGAGAGAGAGAGAGAAACAGAATTGCATCTTAAACTCTATTTACAAATTTACCTTGGCAGGCCCTCTCACTGCCAATAGGAAGCCACGTTGCATATTTAATTTGCTCTTTTGTTACAACGGGGCTTAGGTTAGTTAATTTCAATTTTCGATTTCAAAAGCTATCAAATATGGCTCAGATGAGAAATCAATTTTTCTCAGCTGCCTCTGTTTTTGTGATGGGCAGCATCCCATTGGCTGAAGGTGAGCCACATGACATGGCGAGAAATTAGTTCACCAGACCCGTGTTGCTACCACCTCAATTACTGCCTGCCTCTTGTAATTTAGCCTTATAACACCTAATTTCAAGACAGAACTCATATTTAATTCATGAAAGCTTCCACAAGAGTAATTGTGAAATAAATTGCCGTAGAAGATATCCATTTGTGACTCGTTTTAATTTTGTGAGCTACGAGCACGCTGTTTACTCCACTTGTTTAACACTTTAGTACAAACATTTTTTTTTAAATGTTGAACTTTATGCACTGATAGCCACATACTTTGGCCCATTTTCCCACACTGCATCACCTCCTCCACAGGGATTTCCTTTCACCAAACTTCCACCCAGTGGTGATTCCAAAGACTGTTAAAAAAAAAAAAAGAAGAACTTATAATCTCTTAATTATTGAATGTGTTGTTATGATCTGCACAGAACTTTGAAAGTAGCAACTGAAATCACAAATGACAGCAGATAAATGGTAGTTAGATGACAAGGATCATTCAGGGGGCCAAGAAATAAATCGAGTTTAATTTAAATAATATTTTAAACAAAGGCATTCATTACACATATTGACACTTTCATTTCAACATTGGTATATATTTTAAAATTCGTGAACCAAAACATATATATTTCCTGTGTGTACACACCATTTTGTCCTTTTCCTCCCTGTTGCTATGCCAACAAGGTGGGTGAGGCCTTCTCAACTGCCAAACTCAGCTGTCATCCCTTCACCCTAAAAGCCTTATAATTGCTTTTATTTGCATACGACAATTAGGCAGGATGGCTCACAGCGAGAAAAACCAACCTTTCTCTCCCCAAGTGCACACAGCGCCAGCCTGTAATTTATAAAAGATACGCACCATGTGGTGGAGCACTAAAATAGAGTGATGAGGCCTTTCATCTGATTGTAAGCCATTAACAAAAGAAAACATCCCCTTTCAGGCTATAAAAAATGCCTATCTGGTGTGAACCTGCAAAATCACAAAGTGCCCCCTCCCGGTTCCCCCCACACAGACCCTTCACGTTCATTATCACATCGAACTCAAAAGGGGCCGTAGTAAAAGAGTTACATTTGGGTGTTTATGAGTAATGGGGTGCAAATAAAATCCACACTGGGCTAAAATTGCATCCAGAGCAGTGGGTGCTTAGGGGTAGGTTTTTTCTTTTTTTTTTTTTCTTTCTCTTCCTCTTCTTCCTTCTCAGCCTGGCTTCGCAGCACTCTGCATGCTGAAATGTCATATTAATATAGTCATTATTACCCTTTTTCTTCAGGGAAACCATGGCAGGATTTTCCAATCAGCATTCGGGTCTGTGAAAGCTCAAGTCAGGAGGAATGTGGATGGCTTAAATCACCCTCCGTTTCGGTTTTCAAAAGGTCTTCAAAAATTAGTGTCTAGTGTAAAAGGTCAAAACATGGCCGGGAATCATTTCAGTGATTTATTGTCCTCGTTGGGTTTTTTTTTTCTTTTTTTTTCCTGTGACTTTAAGCCCAACCATTAAGATATTTTAATTTTGTTCCACCATACTGTATCAACTCTACAATAAAATTTTAAGCAGATTTTTTAAAGCAATATTTTAAGTAACCAATTAAGTGGTTTGTTTTCTCAGGCTTCACTTAAGAGAATTTGTTTTGGCCATTCAAGACCTTTAAGAGTATCAGATTTGAATTTCATTTCCTCTAAATTGTCCCATCTTTAAAACTATTATCCTGAACACTAAAATTTGGACCCCTCTCTTCTTCTGAGAGTCTGTTTTAAAAGCGATCAAAACTCCATTTTATTCACCATTTACTGGATAAATATTGATCACACATGCAATTTGGACCCAGGATCTGAAAGTAGATCAAGTCACACAGCTATGTGTCCCTCTCTGTGCTTTAGAGAAGGAGGTAATTACAATAACACCTTGAAGTACTTCATCCAGATTGCTATTTAATGGAGGTTTTAATTCAAGCACACACAAGCAAAGTATGGTAAAGAATTTGCTAAAGCAATAAAATATATAAAAATAACAAAAACATGGGAGACAATTTATAAAACAACAATGAAGTTCAACCCAAAAACATTACCTATCTCCAAAATGATTAAATTTCTCCTAACAGTGGGAAGACTGAAGCAGGAGGATCACTGTGAGTTTGAGGCCAGCCAGTGCTACCTGTCTCAAAACAAACAAACAAACAACAAAAATGTCAAATTCCTTCATAACGTTGTGAATATTGGAGTCTAAATAAGTTAAGAAACACAGCAAAGTCACATGGTAATGACAAAAGGCATATATTATAATTTACACTCCAAAAAGTTAAATACCAGTGAATGCATGAAGATGTTGAACTTCACAAATAAAGAAACATGATTCTTAGGGGACACATAGCTCAACTTTTCACATATCAGAATGTGAAGATTAAATGGTGACAACTCCAAGTTGGTGAGGACAGATAATAAATAACAGAGTCCTTGGGGTATAGGTCACCCCACTTCTCCAGAAAGCAGCTAACAATACACAAAGACATTTTAAATGAGCATGTTACTGATGGATGAATTTTACTTTTGAAATTTATCTTGGGGTAATGCAGAGAAGAATGAAAAGTTGTACTAAATGAATGCATTCCCTCAAGCTTTGCTATCCTGTTGAAGCCAAAGTTTGGAAACAAGTAATGTATTTGTTAAATAAGTGACAATCTAGCCCTGTGGTAGAATACCACATAACTACAAAATCTCAGAATTGATAATTTTTATTTACATGACTATCTATCAATCAACTTATCTATACATAGTAACATATATTTCAGTACACTCATGTTTAAATGTACATTGAAGTAAAAAAGAAATCATATGTAATGTAGTATTCTGTTCATGAAAATATATCTATGGACACAATTATACATCCTTATGCAAATACACACACATATACACACATGTACACACATATACATGTACATGCATACAGTATGACATAATATATCACAGTCAATGAGGTAGATGGAACTTAAGAGGCCCTATATATAATTCACTGTGTTGCTTTAATTCAGAGCAAGCAGAAGGTTTGAGGGGAAGTTATAGTCATGAGTAGATTTATAACAAGTGGTTTCATTTTTCTTTTTATATTTTCTGGAAATGTTTACTTCCCTCACCTCGTTTTTAGATCAGTTTCCTCTTTATTTCTTAAATCTACGTGAAACACAAGCACTCATCTTTTTAGAAGAATATAATGATGTGTTAAAATTCACTCAAAAATAGTAAGGTGATAAATATGAATCTGGAAACTAGGCTCTTCCCTACCAGAGTGGCTCTTAATAGTTAAAGAATGGAGAAAATGAGCATAATGTTTTGCTCCAGGGGAAAGGCTTCGCCTTAGGAAGAGAAAACAGACATAACCAATGAAAGTATGGTTTCACCCTGAGCAGCAAAGCCTGTTTGCTCCTGGGTTGCAATGTGGGTATAGTAAGTGCTGAATAAAGGGCTGTGGACTCCAAAGGATGAGATAAGAAGTACTAATGCCAGGCAGGAATCCTGAGAGCCCATAATGATACATCCCTGCTCACTAACATGGAGGTGTAGGGACCTTTAACTTAACTAGAAGTCAGTTGCCTCTCACTGGAAAAATGAAGCTCGCCTACTTTTCTGACTGATTCATCTCATGTAAACTACTTAACCCTTTATGTAGAATTACGCAGATGACTCTAAAAAGTGCATTTCAAAGCATGTTTTGCTTAAATACATTCTTTATTCTCCTTTCCACTTTGTGATTTAGTTCCTGCTCTGAGACCACACAGTTTTAAAGAGAATGCATTAAGGTAATAGTGGAGAATTCACTTGTGTAAGACTCAACAGAAACTGTGCCTGGGATCTCCCTTCTGCACTTCACTAACACTCATATGAAACATAAATAGAGGTTTCCTAAAGTAGAAGAAACCCAAAATCCTGAATCGATTCAAAATACATACAGCTCCGAAAATCCTCCTCTTAGGACAGAAAAAAATGCATTCCTAAGCCCTTCTAATTCTGTAGGACACAGATTACGACAAGGTTTTGCATAGTTAGATCAAGTGCCAAGTTTGTAAAACTATTAGTGTGCATCATAAATACATTAATTAAAGAAACATGTATATACAAAAAACTGACAAATGCAAAATATATGTGGCAGCTTTTTAAAAGTGTGTTCCTGAATTTTACTTGGGCAATCCAACACCTTTATGGTGCTTTGGGCTCCACTGCTCCATTTAAAACAGAAGAACAATACCAACACATTAAGGATAGAGCTGGGTCACTGGGCCTTCATTGTGCAACTCGGAGGCAGAGCAATACTCTTTATGGAATATGATAAGACAGAATGATGGCTTCTTTGGGTGTATGTGGAGGAGAGTTCTTCATTTGCATAATAAATAAATTATTCATTGTTCTTTCTTAAGGGGCTTTTCAAAATTAAGGCTGTTGTAAAGTTAAATTTAAAAAAAAAAAAAAAAAGACCAGATGAATTTTGTAACTTCTGTTATTCATGAGACCATCATCCTTGAGGTGAAAATGCAAACGGGACAGCAGCATGAGAGCCGGGCTGTGTGGGGCAGCTGAATTTTGTCTATTGTCTGCTCCTTCCAAGCCGCCTTTCAATGCTGCCTGGGGCACTAGGAGGTGGGAAGAGCAACTCTGTGAATCTTGACTGCCTCGGAAATATAAAATCCAACACCGAGTCGTGGGGGCCCATTTCATCTTATTAGACGTTTCCAGAGATATTCAGAATGTATGCGGAGCAGTACATGCGCAATTATAACGCCCCATTATGCTATTATTACTACTCATTGTGACTGTGGTCCAGGTCAGATCGTACAGCCGGGAAGTAGCTCTCACTTTCTTTTTGCAAGGGTGGACTTTAGTGCATCGTCTGATGAGATTTTTTTCGGAAAATGCCCTACTTAAATAACGATGCTTTGGGAGGGGGAAAAAAAAACTGTCTCAACAGAATGTTTTACCTTTTGGCTGTGGTCTCTTTACAGCGCTTTCTTTCATATCTCCTTTTGATTTTTTCCATATAGCTGTAATAAAAAGAAATTCAGAGCAGTGAATGCTAAGTCCTAAATGAAATCTTGCATGGAGTGAACATTCTTGAGACATTAATAATAAATTTGAGGATGGCCAAGCAGATGGTAGTTTCTGCACCCTTTTGTACCTCAGCCCCTGGTAGGGGAACTGCAGGGTAGACTCTGACACTTTTAGGGAACAAAGTACTTCAGCACTATCTCTACCCCCCTTCAATTCAACCCTCATCTGAGAACTCCTGAAATGAAGCTGTCACTCAGGGTTGCTTGGGGACCTGTCAGCACAACATTGAGCCTTTTCATTTTGATGGGTCAGCCTGCAATCCCCTTGAAAGAGAAGTCCGTGCCACTGTGGTTTCTCTTTGCACAGGAATCCTGAATTCTAATGAAACTCCAAATCGCTCAATAAAGGCAGGGGCACGAGGAAGTAATCCAACGCAGATCTGAGTGAAATTTGTATTTTATCTTTTTTCCCCCCAGCCCATTATTCTAATCGCTTAGGTGGTTCACAAAGGGTTGCTCGCAGGCCAGGCGCTAGAGGAATGAGGTGCCCTTTGTCCTGATGCTCCACTACCGATTAGGTAGGGGCTCTCTGAAAATGAAAAGCCGGGGCTCAAATTTTCTTGGGTAAATATCTGTCCATGTACTGTATTTTCTACTGGAGTGCTATACATGTGAATTTCTAATGCACATCCAGTTGATAGAGAATACAAGGTTTCTCACTAATTAGAGGATTTTTTTCTTATTTTATTTTTTATGTGTTCACCAAACTGTCTTTTAAGACTCTACTGTGAACTATTGTCCCCAAATGAAGAGAACAACATCGCAATTTTTTATGATCAAAAACGTAGCATGCCTCTGACAGGCCCCCCAGACATCATAGGAGTGATTTCTTTTCTTAAGTTATTTCAATAGTGTTCACAGTTGTGAGACACCTAACCCTGAGTGTCATACACCATTCAACCCCCATCTTTCTCTGGGATGGGGCAGATAATTAATAAATCTTTTAGATAGAAGGCGTGGGTGGGATGGCCTGATGAAATCTATGATACAGTTAGCTAGCAATTCTAGAATTGTATGTGTTGACATAAAAAAAAAAGACAATTCACTTAGAAATTCACCTGTGAATCTTCTTATCCTTTTCTCAGAATATTTGTATAAAGGATGCATTTTTAGAACCGGCGACATTCAAAAGGTAGATAAACAGATACAAAGCTGCAAAAAGATACAGTCTACTTCTAGACATAGATGAAGTGAAGTTGACTCTGTTTTTTACACACTGTACCCCTATTAACCTTCACTTTTCATTATTTAACTCCTGGGAAGGACTATCAAGCAATATTTAAAGTGCATTCCTATGTCCTTCTGACCTTTATGACTCCCCCATCACGATGACATTACTCAACACCAGAGAGTCACTGATTCATGCTCTTTTCTTCCACTATGGCACATCACCCTAAAGATGTCAACTGCCTGTCCTTCAAGTGCCCAAGGAACATCTGTTACAGTTCCAGGTGCCCTGGTGGACAGACATTAGCCGTTCTTCTTTTTCCCACTTGATAGAGTGAGTACAACAGATCACTGCTGATGAGACAGCCTCCCCTCACTCTGCCTGGTTGCTGGTGGTTCCTATTAAAAGGAACAGTTGAAAAATACCATGAGTGTTGAACTGGGACTTTGCAGGTGGTTTTAATCTATGATGCATTTTGTCCTTTGTACATGAAATACTGGAAAACAATGGAACATTATGGAACATTATTTCAAAAGTCATGATCAACCCTACAAAGTGTGAAAGGGGATAAGGGAAGAACTAAAGGAAAACCATGAGTTGTAGCCTTTATTCCTTACTTTTTTTTAACTCTAATGAATGGAAAGGTCCAAAGGAATTCCAAACCCAGGGCAGTCAGGACTATACACCTCTTCCTTGGACCAGGTTGCTTTATACCACCAAGATAATGTAAGCACCATATACTTAATAGTCTCTGCCTGTGGTTAATTGTTTCCTCTCTGGGATTTCTTACCAAGAAAAAAATGTTAAATACATACACACATATTCATATATGGAGAGATGTTTCCCTGAGTATGCAGAGAACTACCTTTTCATCCTGATTCAGTCTGCTTCACATATCAGTAACACACACATACACACACACACACACACACACACACACACACACACACACGTGGTGGGGCACTGAAGCTTAGGGAGATCTTTAAATTAAAATGATGGAATTTTCAAAACTATCTGGAACAATACATATTGTTCTTTCTAAAATTGCAGAAGGCAGTGATACTGGCGGCCGCATTATTAAATTTTTTTTTGTGGTATTTTCTAAATATGTATAAGAACCCAGTGGGAAAGTTGATATTAGAGTTTAGCTATTTTATTTGTTATGGCTGAAAAACAGATTCAAAAATTGTTCTTCAGTTCCCCCTAAAAGTCTAGATGTCACTTTTAGGAACAAGTGCCCTAGTTTGAGAACTACATGGGCCCAAGCAACTATTAATGACTGGCTACCTATGTATTAATTTGCCAGTTAGGTAGACATCCCTCTTTAGGATGAAAGTGAATTGCAGTATCTAATTTAAAGTTTATTTCTTGCATCAAAGACAAGTAAAACTTGAGAAAGTCACACTCTCGTAGGAGCTCTAGAAAGTTTATTTGCAACTCAGACTGATGCCATGTGTGTTTGTTTAGATAGTCCCAATGCAGCTTGCGGAGCTTCTTGAGGAAATTCAGTAGCCACCACCTGAGAGCTCACTTCGGAAGTCCCTTAAATGTTTCAAATGCAGACATACATTGCAGTTACTAGCTTGGACTCAGCTCATAAAACATGTATTAACCATGGGAAAGATGTAACTATATTTGTGTATATTTGGGGCTGATTCTTTAAATCAATATTTTATTGGAAAGTTACTTCAACCACTCAATCTAAAAGCAAGCTTTAATAGAAAATGCTAGCACTGAATATAGCCACCTGCCTCCTGGATATTTATATTTGGTCATAGAACTGGTATTACCTGCTTCTCACCCTAATTAGCCAGATCTTAATCCTAAAGACATGGCCTTCAAGGTCAGCTTTCCAAGACAGGAAATTCCACCCATATTTAAATACCATGCACGATGTTGGCAAAAGTAATCTTTTCCCACAGGAAGTGGAAATACCCCATGACATAAATGTATTCAGACAGTAATATTACTCTGTACATCTAAGAAATGGAGAAGCTTTTTTGTTTTTTTTTTTTTAAAGCACCTGTCACTCTCTAGAAAGTACATGCCAAATTTCTCATGGTGCATTATAGTTATTGAGGATGTTTTTTCTTTTAAGTTCTATCTCCCTAGTATACATTATTCCTCTTCTTTGACTCCAGACTTTACCTCCCTTTGGTCAGTCTGTCAAATTTCCTGTGCATTTTGAACACTCCAACGAAAGTCCAGAATTCTAAGGTCAGTGAACCCCCGTCTGGCACAGCACACACTTCACCCCAGGAATGTCTCCAAGGATGATCTGCTCTACATGCTGTAAGCAACCAAGAAGATAAAAGTCTATGCCTCCATTTCTTTATTTGTGAAATCCAGTGAGCTCACCTGTCCGCTACCAAAACATCCCATTAGTAAAAAGAAACAAGAAAGTGTTGGTTAAGTGTTTCAAAGCTGGAGGCAGAAGATGTCATACAAGTAAATAGTAATTTCATTAATTGCTGTGAAGCAGCAAATGTCGAGCTTAAATCAATGCTACTTTCTCCAGAGCAAAAGCTAAACACAGCAACAAAGCAACACAGTTAAAATTAACTATGGTTCTTGTTAAAGCTGGTGAGACACAATTAAAAATGGGGATTATTGCCAAATCTCATTTACTGTTTTCTTATACATAATATCTGTACATTCAAGTCTTCATTACACTTCTCAATGGCATGGAAATCCCATTGCATCTGTTTATTCTTGATTTTTATCAATGGGAAAAATTATTTAATTCCCACACAACATCAAGCACTGTAATGATATACACAGGGCTGCTGTAGCAACTGGATCCCTACTGGGCTCCCTCTTCCCCTCCCATCCTCCAGTTCTGATAGTCTGTGTGTGTGTGTGTGTGTGTGTGTGTGTGTGTGTGTGTGTGTACATGCTCATGAGTAAGTGTAAGTGTGTGTGTGTGTTTGTGTGTGTGTGTGTGTTTACTTTCCAGCTACAATGTGCAATATGGCTGTCTCTGACTGCTCGCAGTATGCCAAATGGTGCTGAGTGGGTTAATTGGCATTTTAAAAAGGTAATTGTGAAGTGCAACCAGCAGGGTTATCACCAGAATTGGGAGGTGGAATGTAGGTCTCCCACCCACTGGAGACTCTTACATCTTGAAGAGCAGGCTGAAGACAAAAGCATCTTGACTGCTGTTTCTCGACTTTCCCTTTCAGTAGCAACCACTAACCCCCAATGCTCTCTTTTGAATGTACTGTATCAAGCCAGTAGTTACAAGAGAGGAGTGCAGGCTCTGTCCTGACTGCAGAATTACTTTGGGACTTGATTGCAACATAAATATGCAGTCAATCATTATATGTGTGGGCTATTTTAATCGTGCATAATGTATATATGTGGATTTGTTTGGAAAAGACATGTAAAATGCCTGGAGACTGCTGTACTTAAACACATTTCCATGACTTTTGGTCTGGACTCTAAATTTTTTAGATGGGTTTTTAAACAGGTGATTGTTAGGCATAAGAAAATACCATTTATCTCAGACCATGAGTGTCACAGAAGAGATATGCAACTGCAGTGAAGATGGTCTGCCGTTCACATCTGACATAATTTCTTGATTTGACTTCAGAAAGGAAGTATCTTTTGGTAGCTATATAGCCCTTCATCACATTAAACCAAAAGATGGGGTGGGGGAGTTATATTTTACTTGGAGATGGAGAGATGGCTTGGTGGGTAAGAGCACTGGCTGCTCTTCAGAGGAGCTGTGTTTGGTTCCCAGCACCCATGATGGCTCATAACATTCTGTGTGACTCCAATTCCAAAGGATCTGATGCCCTCTTCTGGTATCCTCAGGCACCAGGCACGCATGTGGTAATGTAATACACAGACATATATGCAGCCAAAACACCTCCCTCTCTCTCTCTCTCTCTCTCTCTCTCTCTCTCTCTCTCTCTCTCTC
>CABHPH010132083.1:0-15378 GCA_902168325.1 Peromyscus nudipes | reverse complement strand
CTCTCTCTCTCTCTCTCTCTCTCTCTCTCTCTCTCTCTCTCTCTCTCTCTCCCCCCCGTGTGTGTGTGTCTGTGTGTGTGTGTGTTGATTATATTGTACCTTATACCCAGTTCACACGTGTTTGTGCAGACTCAGACACAAATGCAAATAGACACACTCACCTACCAATTCCCTGAAGTGCAGGGACAGTGGCTTTATCACTTCCCTGTCCCTTGCTACTGCCAGCACACTGTCTTAAATCTCACAGGGGTTCAAGGTATGTTTTCAAAGTAGACAGATATGTAAAATGCAGTGGAATCAGAAAATGTCATCATAGATTCTAGGATTAGGAACTTTGGCCATATTAGGATGGATCCCTGGATATTATTTAAAAAAATAATAAACTCACAGAAATAAAACTTAACAGTATTTCTGAATGAAATTAGGTGTATGTAAGAGTATATTTTCTTACAGTATCTTTTGTGGGTGATCTTACTATTCTCCAAAGTGAAGACGAACCATTATAAAGTTAGATAAAGCTCCCAAGTGCTTGCTTGATGAATCATAATTAGAGAAGAGGAGATGATATAGGTGGGTGCTCACCCACCCCTCAACATCTCGTGCACACCCTGTTTGCCTTATCTGCCTCCTTTTCTGCAGGCCCAGATATCTGGCTTGAAAAGTTCATCACCCTAGTATCAGAGACTAGGTCCTGGCATACTTTGTATTCAGGCATCTTGTCAATCACAGCCTGGATGTTTGAGCAATGCCACACAATCACACATGTAACCACACACACCCTTAAACATGTACATGTGCAAATGCACCACTCTCATCCTGCTGGGAAACTCTGAATTGGCTTTCCTTGTCTGCAGCAGCCTGCAGCAGTGCAGGAATCCACCCCAGCTCGTGTCTTCTCTGCTGCGGGCAGCTTCCTTCCTCAAGGAAGCAAAGTAGGGGGCATTGCAAAGGATCAATACCTCTTCTGGTGCAACAGAAGGGTGAACAGAACTGTATTTATTTTGGACTCCGAAAATTGCTCCTTTTTGCCTCACCTCCTTGCTATTTATAAAAGAAATCTCAATTAATACTCAATTAGTATAATTAGCACCAATTTGCTGTGACTTTAATAACTTGGGATAATTTCGTTTAATCTAGTTCATATCCATAGCCAATATTGCAACAATAAACAGTTGCATTCTTTTTTTTTTTCTTTTTTGGACCGGTGTAGGGTGTATTTGCCCATTTTCCTTAATGGGAATTCACTGATGAGCACTGCCTTATGTCCCCCTCACAGGTACACATTTAAGTGCTTTCCAATGGGATTCTGCTGTCAGCGTCCCTGGGCGTCCCCTTTGCCTCCTGCATTTCTTACTTACTTGCGCCCAGGCCTAATGCAGTATAATTGAAACAATTTTATTGTCTGCAGCTATTCATTCTAATGTTTCAATGACAGAAAATACTGGTCAATTTGACAAGTTAATATGACTTCAGTGGTCATTTGAACTCCTTTAAGCCATTGGGTGCTGAAATTGCCTGTCACCTCCTTCACCTGAGAACAGAATTCACCCAGGATGTGAGGTTGTGGGGAGGGGGTTGGAAGTGCAAAAAGTTTCTCAGTGGAAATCAGTTCTGTCAGGAGAAATTGCAAGTTTTGATAATTGGTGGGACACTGCCCCTTTTTGAAATGGAGGGATCTGTCTCAAAAGCAACATTTGACTCTGCCATTTACCACTGTGGTTAACAGCTTCTAAACTTTGTGCCTGTTGCCCGTGGCATAAGCTTGACCAGGCACGTGTCTCTCTTTCAAATGCATGAAATGCTGCCCTTAAAAATACTTATCCACTGAGGAATAAGATCAAGGGAGTGCTTTCAGACAGCATGTGAAGACTGTCCTCTGGAGGTGAAGCAACCATGAAAGGTTCCAGCTCTGGTGCCTCATCATGCAGTACCAGCATATACTACAAAGTTTGGGGAGTAAGTGCTTTCCAGATAAACTATGAAACAACAGAATCATTTCATTCTGCATATCTTTAAGCCATCCCTAGATGGCTTTTGAATGCATTGGTTTAAATAGAATGTTTAAAATATATTGATAGAACTGGCTACTTTTGTAGCTAGTCTACTGCTTGCTTAGCATGTGAGGCCAATTTCCGTATCCAGAACTATCAAAAAACAAAAGAGGTTACATGTACTGAGAAGTTCAACTTTTCAACTAAAGAGCTTGTAGCTTTGTTTTAGGCTGAAGTCTGGATTTGCATTGTGAGGCCCAGCGGCATTCTTTCTATTAGATTCCAAAGAAACATTTCTACTCTAGTGATACCAGAACACCTGACCAAAGCATGCCACTCTCTTCTTGCAGAAACAAAATTGTTTTCTTCTATAAATTTCAGCGGAAATTACCCTTTAAAATCTTGTGTCTATTCTTGGGAAGTTGAATTTGATTTTGCTTCCTTCACAGGCTGGCATTCTTTGGTCTTTCCAGTTGAGATTGGTTCTCTCTGGGACACCCAATGACTCCAAACATACTGGGCCTCTCCCAGTCTCCAGATTCACTCTATAGTGTCCTGAGCTGGCTATGTTTTTAATCATGTCAGCTTATCTTCTAAGCAGTCACCTTTGTTTGCACTGGAAATGTTTCTGCTTCATAGGACCAACATGAATGTCTTTGCCCACTTAGGACACAAGTGTGCAAATAGACTGTGAAGAGTATGATATTCAGCCAGAAAAGTCAAAATGGTCCTAAAATGTTTTAAATGCTTTTTCTACACTACTGGTGTTATCTCAAAAGCATCAAATCCAACCATAATTTATACAAAGGGTTAAGTAGAATAGATTTATAACTTCCTGCCACTCACCCCCAAACAGCTGCATTCTAGTTCATGGATGAATCTATATAGCCAAAATTACCAGTTAAACAGCAATTTCCTGAGACTTCTGATCCGCACCATGAGGCTGCCTTCACCTGGATAGGAGCTAATGTTTTTCTCCCACAATGCTTCTTACAGCTGAGACCTTCAACATGAGAACTCACACCAAAAAAAAAAAAAAAAAAAAAAAAAGTGTGCATGCAGCAGAAGGTGGACTAATTATTAAAAGGAATGTCCTTCCTGCCTGTTATGATTTATCTATTTCTGTATAAAATTCTACAACTGTGAAGGGCCTCATACATTGCAGAAAAGTGGGAGAAGAAAGGGGGGGTGGAATCAAAGTACTCAGGGAAGATCCATCAAAAGAGAGGACACAGAAGGTGAGTTAAGTTTCACAAGGCCCAGCAAGCTTGACCAAAGTAGTTAGTTCCAGGTCTACATCAAAAGAAAGTGACATTCTGCATCATCACCAGCCTTTCCTGTGATGTTTTAGCCTTCATTTCAGAGTTATCAAAAGTCAGGTTATAACTGAAAAAAAAAAAGTGAATGGGCTATCCCTTTAAAATTAGATCATGGCGTGTATTAATATGCAGAATGAGTTGTCAATTGACCAGGCAACAAATGCACTTCCTCATTGCCTCATTTTCACTTCTATCTATGAATATTTTAAAACCCTAATGTGCACTTGGCCATTTGGGTTTTAAGCGAAGACTTATCACAGTGTAAAACCCTTCATTTTTATCCCATAGCAGAGGGCTTCTTTCCCCTTTTTCCAGGGTGTCATTAAAAATCTGATGCCAAGAGCCAGGACTTGGCAAGGTCTGCAATATAATTTGCAATCTGCAGTGTTTGCTGGCTACCCCCCCCCGCCCCCCCCTTTTTCCCCCCTACCAGCCTGCCCGCTAGAGTCAACAGGGGGCATCGCTCATCTGTCTAAAAGAAAAATAGCAGCATACTAATTAGAATTCTATTTGCCAGAAGCCTCAGAGTTGCTGTGCTTATAGATTTCAAGCTTCTTTTGTTTGAATTAAATTGCCAACTTTTTTTTCTTCCTCCTTTGCGCTAGCATGAGAGAGAGCGGGTGCCTTATTTGATTGAAGCGAGGGTGGGGGAAGGTTGCGCGCGCGGGAAGGGTCTTCGCTATGGAAATGCTGGAGAAATGTCAGGGTTGTGTTTTAAAATGCCTGGTATGCTTTTCAGGGGTTGACTCCTGTCTTTTGCAGAGTTGTTTTGGGGGAATTGGTGCTAAGTTCAAAGGGCATGGGGCTAGCTCTGGAGCTGAGGCCCCCAGTCTGACGTGGAAATTCTGCGGCAGAGCTGACACGCTCACCCCACGCAGAGCCAGATGGTCCTTGCTGGGATGAAATCCCGGGGCTGGGATCACAGCGCTGATTCAGAACGGAACACACAGTCTCCTTGCTCTGCTAGACATTTCTCTCCTGGGTGGGAGGATAATGCCAGCAAGATCAACATCGAGCCAGCACAAATAAAATGAAGAGGACAGTCGTGTTCAATGATCCCTGTTTTTATGGTCCCTTAAAAAAAAGTTTCCATGGTTCTTTATTAAAATACCAGATTTTCCCATCAAGCGTTTGAAAAATCATCCCCATGCTGGGTTTCCAAAATTATACAACAGCAGAAAATTAGGGTTCCAGAAAAATGGAAACACGCTTTGTTGGCGGAAGACACAATGAATCAGCATAATCCCATTGTCAGGAGTTGCCATTTAAGTCCCAGAGTGTCCCTGAATCCCATAAAGGGTTCAGAACTAACCAAAAGGAAGGCTGGACCTGTGAAGCCGACCTCCTAGATACTTAGCAGTTTGCCTCTGAACTAAGCTAATATAAAGGCTCACAGTAGCTCATTATTAAGTTAATTGTCCTTTGAAACCCAAGAAACAAGAAACACAGACCCTACTGGATGCTTTAACACCTAGCAATGAATTTACAGTCTAAATGCCATTGTCTATAAAATAATGTAGTATTTGCCATGTATGAATCGTAAAGTTGTGTTAGATTTAGTCGAATCGGATTGACTGATACAGCACAGACACTGAGGCTCCTATTTCGCAGGAATTTTTACTATAAGGAAAATACATTGCCACTATAAATCAAAACTGTTTCTTATGCATGTACCTAAAGACGTCCCTTCTAAAATTGTAGTTCTAGGGACACCCACTCATACCCTCCAACAAAATTTACCTCTTTCTGCATACATGTGGAACATGAAAGCATTCCAAAGTTTGAAAACCTAAATACCATTCTCATGACTTTGAAAAAAATGAACCAGGACCTGGGCATTAGTCCTGACTGCTTAGCTACTTGGTATATTTCTGTTGGTCTGCATTACTGACCATCCGATTCAAGACAAGTGAGGAAGGCCTTACTTTGGCAGGCTTGTGAGAGGCGTGAGAGTCAGTCAATTACCTAAAAAAACTTGCTGATGGAACATCTGCACGGGGTGACTGTGCTTACAGATGATAACAAGGCAGTCCTTGGAATTGTCATATTAAACAGAAGAATTGTGAGGTCTGGTTCGTACCTAAGCAAGAGTCTACTTTACTATTTATCTCTCAAGAAGCCAATGGTTCCAGGAGTTTAGAAATTTTTGTTTCTTGTACTCAGAAAAGCAACTCTGAGTTAAATGTCTGTGTCTTTCTCCTGACATATATTCCTTCAAATTTCTTAACAGCGCTCCAACTGGAGGAGCGGAATAGTGATGCTCCCAGTATTATGGAAAGCCTGGAGCCAACTCCACTCACATCCCTTTGAATTACATTTCCAATTTTAAGCCCGTAAGAATCGAGCCCTCCTTTATCTGTTCTTGTTATAAAAAGTGGCAGGAGGCAGAGTGGCAGAATGACCCACAAGATGGCACCTGTCACCAGGGGATTTTTCCTGTATTCTGCAGGCCAAATTTTGTTTGAACTTACCGCGGCCTCTGTCATATCCTCAATTTCCCTCCCCTCTTGGCCCTACCTCTTAATCCCCTCTGTGCAGGCTGAGGCGGTTTACCCGACTCCTGAACCTTTTCCTCGGAAAAGGCAGAGTAAAACTTTCATTTGAAATCTGGGCTCAGAATTTAGCGCTGGCAGCAACTGCCGCCGCTGCCGCCGCCGCTGCAGCAGCAGCCGCAGCAGCAGCAGCAGGGTGTTGGAGGGTGGGCCTGGAGGCTGACTTCTTGGGCTTGGAACTGGTGATAGAAATCATTGTTTTAAGCCTTTGATTTTTCCTGTGGCATCATTCTAACTCCACAGACCCTGGGTTGAGGGGGCGAGGAAGCTGACGGGAACAGTAAAGACACTGTGAGGTTTGGGCGTCTTTGAAGGCAAATGCATGACAAATGGCTGAAATGAAAGTGTCTTGGGACTTGGGCTCTGCTGTATTTAAACCTTGGCTAGATTTAAACAGGCACGTCTATATTTTGGATACAAGTTCTAAGCTTGGTAAGGAGGAAAAACAAGACCAAGGAAAAAAAAAAAAAACAATCCGGTGAGAGGAGAATTGTAAGGAACTGGGAGGAGTTGGGGGAGGGGAACAAATGTAATCAAAATGAACAAAAACAATTTTTAAATAAAAAGTTGTTATTATTATTATTTTTTAGAAAAAGAATCATCAGGTTTAAAGAAAAGGAGACTCATCTTTCCAGACAAATGCATGAAATCTTAGTCTGGCAAAATAATAATAATAAATAATAATAATAAATAAAAAAATATAAGGAGTCTTGGTTCCCCAGCCACTATAGCAGTACCACTTGGAAGAACCCAAATGTCCAGAATTTTGTCAAGGAAATAATGACAATCCAGTATATTAAGTCAGCACATGTGTGCAAAGAGACTGTAACTGTGCTGGCCAAAGGTTATTTTATTACCAGAATCATGAAGCACCTTCAAATGTTAAAGCCATTAACTTACTAACATGAGGATGAGGATGAATATTACTTTATCAATATCATTTGAAGTGAACTCAATTCAAATAACAGAGGATGTGGGTCTCCTATTAATTAACTAGGAGATTTGTAGTAATTAAAAGTCAGACTAAGAAAAAAAGAAACCCAGAGCAGGCTAGAGGATTGTGGGTAACAGGATGCTGTTCATCCCCGTATTATTAGAGCCTGTATCCTATGCTGGTGATAGCCAAAACTCTGACCGGTTCTCTGGACCAGTGGCCTTGGTTTCCCTCTGTCTCTTTCTGCACCCCTGCCATAGAGGAAACCTGCCCCCAGCAAAGCACAGTGGCGCCTTGTGTGACAACCACCCTGCCTCTTCTTTCAGTCTGCTTAGGCAGGCGGGGACTCTGCTAATGCCCATCATGGGCACATGATTCCCTGTGCATTTCAGCAATGGTACTAAAGAGGATCTTGAAGCATTGTAATTAAGCGCGTCTACAGCTGCTGTAATGAAACAAATCAGAGAAATGTGTTGCTTGCTGGGGGCAGCCAGCATTTGTGCTTTTGTATAATCCTTCTCAAAAACCATTGTTGCTTCCCTGCGTTTCCCGTGTGAACACCATTACTTCTGGTTCTTTTAACTACCACCCTGCTCATTTGGGAGTCATTTGCTAAGGTCAGCCAGCAGACATTACTACTACTGGAGTAAAAGATTTCCTCTCCGAGTTAGAGATGACAGGCCTATACAATAACACATGAAAAAAAGTCATTCATGATTTGATTTTTAAAAGCGAAAGGAATGCGCTGTCTTTTCATATCACATAAGTACAGTATGAACATTGTGTGTGTGTGTGTGTGTGTGTGTGTGTGTGTGTGTGAGAGTGTGTGTGTATACATATGTGTCTGTGTGGTTACAGAAACATTGTCATGACACCCTACAGTGATGGCTTCCTTTTTCTGATTATCTTGGGCTTTCTGCACTGGAGGAATTTTTAAATATGTATATATATATATATATATATAATTTTGCACCCCTTAAGCAGAATACTGCTATAATCTTCCTCATGCTTCCTTTTAGTGCTGGCCTGTGCCTCTCCCGATACATAAGTCTTTTCTTCCCAGGAGATTGAACCATACAAGGAAAGGGAGGGGCCGGAAGGAGAAGCTGAAATCTTTACTGTGTGCATTTATCTGTCTGTAAGTCAGATTTGAATATAATTCAGTGAGACACTCCTCCCCCCTTTGAGCTGGGCACACAAACAAGCTCATGAAATCAAACAAGAGGGTAAGAGCTTACCTGTCCCCCAACGAATTTATCAAGAGGGAGTTTGTGCTGGGCTTATGAAACTGTCATGGAAGGACAAGGTAGAGATCAAATGTACTGTTGAGGAAGGAAACGAAGCACAAACTTTGCCCAGAGCTTGGGGACAATGATGCTCAAAGATTAACCCACCCTCTCAATTAACACCTCACATGAAAATCCCCCACAAGGTCATGGGATCTGAGCTTCGGTGCGGTCAATCAGCGCAGCCCGCCTCCATACAAACTGAGATCGAATGCAGAATTAGCACCGGTCCCCAAGCCCTGGCTCACAGACTCACGTCAGATTAAGCCTTTGCGCAGAGAAGATATGAAAAGCATTTCTAATTAGGGTCTGAGGTTACTGGTTAGAATGCAGTTGAGCAGTCTACCAACCATTCTTCTCCTTTTTTATAATTTTAATTAAACTCAGATACTATTTAATTCCTACCTGCATAGATTTAGTGCTACTTGAATGCAAACCTGATAAAGAATACTCCTGATCCCCACTTAGCTGCCACAAGGACTTATTAAAGAGGGGGTGACCGTCTCCAAGATCTTCCACGACTCCCTCTGCAATAATTACTTTTCTATCAAATGAAAAGCATAATATTTTTCTGTAAATAGGTTTTTTTTTCCCCTGTGAAACTTTGACTTCACTACTCTCTTGACAAAATTGTAATTACAACTTCACTGTAGGGGTTACTATACCATCAGCATGGCTGGCTGTTAGAATGTGTTTTCCATGCAGACTAAAGCTCTCTTTCCTCATGGTATGTGTGTGGAAACTCAGACACTGGAGAATTTTTGCTACAAATGCATCACTAATTAGAAGTGGGTGTGTCGCTTCTGTATTTACAACATGCTGTTGACTGGACACCATTTGAATTATTAAGAATTCCATGGTGTCTGAGTCCTTCTGCTGCTGCTGCCTGATTAGTAGTCTAGAGTCTTCGAACCAATTTTTAATATCTGCAGTGACCCCAGAAGCCTTAAACAACATCTTCAGCATATTAAAGCCTTGTTATTCCCAGGCACAGGTCTGAATAATTCAGGATCCGTGATGACAGCTTTGCTCCTGTGCAACTGTGTGCGAGACTTTGGGATTCTCCAGTCCACACTGCTCTTTCCCTCTCCATGACTCCTCTGTTTCTCTCCCAGTGGTGCCTCCAAGCAGCCACAGCCTCAGAAATAGTACTCTAAAGTCTTATTGGAATAATAACAACATCGAAATTTACCCAAACAGGTTCCCATTTTATGTCGTTGTAGCAAAAATACAGTCGACCCAGCAACACATGCAGGCCTAAAGCATTCCTTCAATGTGGAAGGATTAAAAATACCTGCTCATGCTTAAGTGTTTTAAATTTGAGAGAAAAATAAAACTAAACCAGAGTGTGGCATCATCCAATAGCCTTTTCTATGTTTATGGAAAGGTATGTTGAGTAAAATTCACATGTGGCTGCGACTGTAATTGCTTGGAGACCCATCTAAACTCAAGATTTCGACAAGTTTGGAAACTTGGGATTACCAAAGATCTTTAAGGATTGTGAAATTTATATTTTTAACCTGCTAACTTAAACCAGCGCTCGCTCGCTCTCTCTCTCTCTCTCTCTCTCTCAAAAGCCACCAGCTGTAACTCAGAAGTAGCCAAAAAGTACTAAACTGTCAATTAACAAACTCGTATACAGGCACATGGAATGTTCAGTGTTGTTTATAGAATGTTCTGGAAGATGTTTCAGCCTGAGCTGCAAAGGGCTAAGTCTTAAAACAAACATTTTGTCTGGGACATGTGGCTTGTCACATGTCTGACGCGTCACGTTCTTGGAGGCACTAAGTTTTGTCTCCAGCCAGTCAATAAACAGAAACATTTTGTGGGAAAAGCAAAGGTTCCTGCCATGGTGTAACACTGTCTTCATCATGTCTTTCTCTGGCCCTCTTTCACGTCACCATTGCCTCACATCTGAATCTTTCTTTGCTCATGGGTCTCTTACATATTGCAGGACACAAATAATTGGCACCCCTAACATTCATAGCTTATCTGCTGCAAACTGTACTCAGCCAATAACGTCAAAAACTGGTACATTGACTTTCCTATGTCCTAGGTGGAGGGCTGTGGGATGTTATTTAATTTCTCTAGCTATCCTTATCTGTAAAATGGGGGTAAGTAGACCCACCTATTCACAGGTCGATGGGAGAAAGGGCATATGAGTGTGAGCAAAGGAATGCTTCCCTGGTCAGGGTGAGCTCTTCTTGTCATTGCTCATTCTGGTATTGTGTTTCTCAAGCCACTCTTCCCATGCTGGGGGTGTGTCAGTCTATACCTGTTGATGATCTGTGGTCCTGTACATCCCAAGTCTTTCAAAACGCATTCCCTTACATTCAATCAGAACTTTCCCTCCTACTGACTGGCTCCGGCTTCTAAGATCATCCTGGCATTCATTCCGGTTTTCTGAGCAGGTCAGCAGGACTCTGAAGCTGTACCACAAATCCTCAACAGTTTGTTCCCACATTTGGATCAGTAGGTAGAGTGTTCTGGAGCTATGGCTTCAGCTGTGTGCTTGTCTTGGGGCTTGTTGGGCAGAAGGGAGCAGACCCCTCTGGAGGGCAGGCAACGCCTGTTTTGTCTTTGTCCCTCCATCACTGCCGGCCCAGGGTTTCAAGCAGAGCAGATGGTTATCAATGTTCGTTAAATTAATGCTCGGGCAATTTGCTTCAATTTACTTAGAACTCCCTGGGTAAGTAATCAGTTCCTATACCATTCAATGAGTTTTTAATAGCATTTACATTGGATGCTCTATACAGGTTAATCAGAACCAGCTCTCACAATGCCCTGGCTTTGGACTCAGGGACCTCAGACACACTCTCTAGTTATGCATCTGCCATTTTAATGGAAGGCAGAAACTGAGTGAGAACAGCTCTACCTAGGTGGTGTGAATACCTCTGCCATTTGCAAAGTGAGTGCCAGAGATGGAGCTTCATTTGACAGGACAATTGAGTCAAAGATTTTATTTTCATGGGACAGTGTTTGCAGTGGATGACCAGCCTGCCTGAATTGCTGAGGGAAACTGATCACTTTCAGACTGTTAAATGTCTTTAGAAAATAAATAAAATTATTTCAGGATTTTTTCAGAAATTTTTATGTTCCTAAAATAAGAGGGATATTTTTAAAGGCAAAATTTAAACCCAAATAGCACCACCAATACGTCTCACTTTGTGTGTTCTCTTAATACTGCATTCATCCCAGAAATGAGTAGACTTTGTCTTTAATCTCAACTCCTTCCCTGGTCTTTTGGTAATTCCTGTTATGCCTCATAGTAGTCATAGATGAAGAAGAAGGAAAAGAGAGGTGTTGACTTTGAAACAGAGAAATAAAGACTAATTTCTTTATTTTGAAATAAAGAAATAAAGACTTGACTGATGACCAAATATAGAAAAATACTTTTCACAGATCAAGTATTACTGATGCCACCCACGGACAATCCCCAGGTATGTGGACATGTGAGTTTCCTGTTATTTGCTCCAAAAGACATTTCTAGACTTCATGATTTGCTATAGATATTTATTTGGTTAGAGTTTGTTGATTAAAAAAGATTCAGATAATATAAACATTAGGTAAACAAAATTAACTCCTTCCAGTATAGCATTTGATAATTAAAATTAGTATTTGAGAAGTGGTTTTTTTGTTTTATTTTGATCTTTTCCTTTTTTGTCTCATATAGCCTCATCTGGCCTCAAAATCATACAGCCAAGGATGGCCTTGAACATCTTGTTTTCCTGCCTCTACTTACTCTGTGCTAGGGTAACAGTTGTGTACCACCATACCTACTTTATGGGGGACTGGAAATCAAACCTATGATTTTGTGCATGCAAGACAGACACTCTATGAACTTTGTGACATCCTCAGCCTAATATTAATGTCTGAGAAACACTTGGATGGACTTACTTAATTCTGATACGACTTCTGAAATTAACCAATTATGGAATAAACATTCAGAGTATTAAATCAGATAAATTTCTATGCAGAATTCTTAGCTACAAGCACTGTGATTGCAGAAGACCTCTCCCCCTCCGAACATTCAGCCTTAAATGAAATGTCTCCATCAAATCTCTCCCCTCAAGGTTCACAGAGCCCCATGGAAGAAGTGGAAAGAGTATAAAGAACCAGAGGGGATGGAAGACACCAAGAAAACAAGACTCTCTAAATCAACATGATCAAAGCTCATGTGAACTCACAGAGACTGAAGCAGCATGCACAGGGCCCACATGGGTCTGTGTATATATTATGGCTTCCTTCTAAGTGTTTTTATGGATTCCTGAATGTGCAAATGAGTGGGTCTCTGATTCTGTGCCTTCTCTTGGGCTTTTTTCTTTCTGTTGGTTTGACTTGTCCAACTCCTATGTGACTGTTTTTGTTTTATCTTATTATATTTTATTTTGTCGTATTTTATTACTATCCCTTAGAAGACTCTTTTTTCTAATGAAAGACAGAAAGGGAGTAGAGCCAGATGGAAGGGAAGATGAGGAGGAACTGGGAGGTGTACAGGGAGGGGAAATCATAATCATGATCTATTATGTGAGGAAAAAAGCTATTTTCAATAAAAAGAAAAATAAAAAAAACAGTAGAAAATCTCTCCCATTTACATAAGATATCTCAGACTCCTCATTCTAGAGACAAGAAAGTGGGTTCAAAGAAGTAATATGACTATTGCTGAGCTATTAAAATTAAGAAAGTTGGGTTTCTTAAGATTTTTCCCCTTTTTTATTTTTATTTGGGACAGGGTCTCATGTGATCCAGGCTGGCCTAACTGGCTGTGTAGCTGAAGATGATCTTGAATTTCTGATTCTCCTCTCTCCATGTATCACCTGCAATCCCTAATCCAGTGTCCTAATGCTGTCTACACAGGAAGGGGGCTTGCTTCAGAGATTCCCTCATTTCTTCATGTATTCATTCATTCATTCATTCATTCATTCAAAAAGTATATTTTGGAAGCCATTTATGTACCAACACCCTTTATTATATCTATGCGGTGAATGGGGAAGCTTCTGTGGAGACCAGAGTCAGTCTCACATGTCATTCCTTGGGTGCTGTCGACCTTTATTTTTGAGATAGCATCTCTCACTGGGCTAGGCTGACTGGCCAGTGAGCCCTAGGGATCTACTTGTGCCTTCCCAGTGCAGGGATTACAAGTCCATATTCAAGTCTATGTCTGACTTTCTTTATGGGTTCTGGGGACTAGATGGAGGTTCATTTTTGCATGGCAAGTACTTTACTGACAAAACTATCTCTTCAACACCATGAGATGCATTGTCTAATGAAAGCTCCTAGATATGTTCTTCCCACAACAGGAAATGTTGACTTTGGCAATGACCTTCCAATCTTCCTGTGTTTCCTTGTGATCTTCCTGACATCTAATCATTAAGTTTTGACTAGATGGAAAGTGATTCCTTACTTCTCACTGAGCATCAATCTTTATTAAGTTGGTCCATACTTAGCAAAATAGTTCCAACATAACTTTCCATTAGATCACAGCACCTTATATCACAGAGTGATCTATGATAGTCAATGTAAGTGAGGCCCTACAGTGAATATGGGAAAGACTTTTGAAAACCTCCTGAGTCTGAAGTACTTTCCACATGCATATAAATGTTGGTCAATAATTAACATAAACACATACGTGATTAAAATTCATATTCCACATGTTTCATCTCAGTATTTGTTCTACTCAAGGACACATGCTACATGCTCAGCATTTCAGATTGATATCCAAGTCCACATTAAGTTTGGTTAATGTGGTTTCCTATCACCAAGTCTCAGAGTTGGTGCATCTAAAGTATCATGCAGTAATGTTTCAGGGTCAATTAAGCAACATAGACATAAAGTGATAGGCAACAACAATAATGGCAATACTGCAGGGATAGATGATGCCCCAATGATTAATATTTTAATTATTTTTGTCTGTAATATCTGCATTCCTACTGAGCAATATAACTTGGCCTTATAATTTTTAAAGATAGTGAGATTATTTTTCTTAATGCTCTAGGATACATGTGTTTCTTTTTAATTCTATTAATGCTGCTAATTGTGATGAATTTGAGGGTCATGAGGGAAAGGGTGGTTGCTTCTGTTAGCTCTTACTTGAGCCTCTGAAATGTAACCATTTAGACGGATTAATAATTTGTCTGTGACCAGGCTTAATTTTGCATATCCTGATAATATATCCAAGTGTTATATCTACCAAGTTACCTTAAAAAAGCTCTAAAAATAATTGGCTAATTATCTCACATATATAATTTTGATCAAAATGGAGAGAATTTTAGAGTGCATAAATATCAGGATGCCTCTTATTTTGTAGGTTTTTGTTTTATTCTCAGTTACAGTGATGTTTTGTTTTCTGGGAAAGGAAAAACACTTTCTCAGAAAAATGCATGCCCCTCGGGAATATGATCAATTAAAATTATGAAACATTTTTAAATTGTTTATTTTCCAAAAAACTCAAGGTTGTTCCCAAATAGTGTTGGGTTTCTTGCCATCTAGGGCTTCGAGTAACATAGCTGTTATCCTCTCACAGGCGTGGAATATGGATAGTAGAGTTTGTATCTTCACTGGGAAATACACTTTGGATTTTGAAAGGTCTAGCACAAAAGCAGGTGATATGGTTAAAAAAAAGTCTTAGTAAGATTTCATGTTTAAATAATAATCCAGACATGCTGTGAAGAATAAAATAATCTTAAATCGTATTTTTCCTTATTTATAAAATGTAGTTACAAAAACTCACAGAGTTGACATAATGTTTCTGATGTTTCTGTTAGACAACCCTACTCTAAAAGTTTTGGCTTTTTTTTCTGGTTTTTCAAGACAGGGTTTCTCTGTGTAGTTTTGGTGCCTGTCCTGGATCTCGCTCTGTAGACCAGGCTGGCCTCAAACTCACTGAGATCTGCCTGGCTCTGCCTCCCAAGTGCTGGGATTAAAAGCATTTTTGACTTTTTTTTGTAGCTGGTTATTAACCTGTTTTATAGACAAGAAAACTTAGTACACAGAGACCCTTAGTCACAGACAGGTCAAGTCTGAACTTTCATGCTCTCTATTCCTCTAGAAGCCAGTGTCTAAGGCCTAGTACCATGGCTTATGGGCTGAAGGGTTCACCTGAGTCCAGTCTCAAGAACACACATGGGAGACTAAGGGGACCTACTCCTGAAAATTTTCCTTTGACTGCCGTGTATACACTGTGTCATGTGCTTGCACACACATGCTTGTGTGTGTGTGTGCTCACATACACAATCAATCTATCAATATTTAAAGAAAGAAAGAAAGAAAGAAAGAAAGAAAGAAAGAAAGAAAGAA
>CABHPH010132082.1:0-17331 GCA_902168325.1 Peromyscus nudipes | reverse complement strand
CTGGCCTCGAACTCACAGAGATCCGCCTGCCTCTGCCTCCTGAGTGCTGGGATTAAAGGTGTGCACCACCACTGTCCGGCATCCAAACTTACATCTTATACTGTGGTTTGCCGTTTCCCCAAGGCTCAGGGGAACTTTGAGGAAGAGGGAGTGTCCAGAAGGGATGTCAGTGCGGGAAGGTGAGGAGGAGTGCTGTGAAATGGTATGCTCTGGGCATGGCATGTCTGTCGCACACGCACACATGAACTCACAGTAGCTCTAGTTACCTATACAAGACTTGCCCAAGGTCAAGCCAGAAGCAAATCCCAGCATGGTGTGGGCGAGGGGCGACTGGGGCCCCTAGCTGTGGAGCTATTGGCAGTTGATGGTGGCTGGGGAGGGAAAGTCACTATTCCCTAAGAGTGTGGCCACTGGTAAGTCGTCCCCCCGCCCCATGGATGGCCCATGTCCGGGCACCTGTGAGCAGCTTTAGTTGGACTCTGTGCAATTGAAAAGTTATATATAAAAAGAGGCTATCAAGTTGGGAAGGAGATGGGGTGGGTGAGGGGGCTCTTGGTAGGATTTGGGAGGGGTGAGGGTGGATATTATCAAGACACGTTACATACATGTATGAAATTGCCAAGGAATAAAGAACAATTCTTCAATCTGGGGTACCATCATTGAATCTGGAGGTCATGAAATATTTGGCAGTAGTAAAACATTTCTGAATACACCAGGAACAAAAATTAATTCAAAATCAGTGCATAATGATTTCAGGGTGTTTGTGGCCGTGTTGACCCACGTTGCTTGCGCGGGACTTCACTGCAGCCTTTGTCCTGAACGTGCGACTTTTGCTGTTTGCTTTGTGTGTGTAAAAAAAAAAACGATACAGCGTCAGTGAACGCTGCCCAAACACCCCTCTCAGACCCGAGACAGCCTGTGTCATGAATCACAGTGTTTCTACTGTAATACAAAGTTTACTGTTCTTACAGAAACGTAATGGTTTATTTATGGAAAATGAAAGACTTTTAACATTTCCCTATGGGCTCTCCTCAGCATGCATCAAGTTAGTAAATCTTTGGAGTATATCATGTGGGACAGCTTTTTTTAATTGCTTTTTTTTTTGTTGCTGATTTGAGTTCTGTCTTTAAAAGCATTAAACGGGCGCTGGAGAGGTGGCACAGTAATTAAAGCACTGGATGCTCTTCCAGAGGACCCGGGTTCAATTTCCAGGACCCACATGGTGGCTCACAACCATCCGTAACTCCAGTTCTAAGGGATCTGATTCCCTCCTCTGGCCTCTGGGGAGCCAGGCACACACATGGTGTATAGACATAGGAGCAGACAAAACACCTATATACATTAAATAAATGAATGAATGAATGAATAAATAATTTAAAGGCATTAAATGAGTTTTCACTTCGGATTAAGACAGATTTTCTAACAACCTCTGAAATGGCCCTAAACGTATTCATGCCACTTCGAACTACGTATTTATGTGAAGTGGTTTTCTCAGCATTGATGATTATGAAATAAAAATACGATCAATTCTGAAAAACACTAAAGACACTCTATATCCTGCAGAAATAAATATTCAGCCAAAATTTAATTATTTATGCAAACAAATACCATACCCATTTTACTAGTATACAAACCTGTCCTTTATCTTTAACACATGCTAAAGTTATATGCATATTATATAATTAGTTTAAAATAAATTTCTTTATTATTTGTTATCAGTAAATGTTTGATTTGTATACCTTTTAAAAATCCTCAGGAAGCCGGGCGTTGGTGGCGCACGCCTTTAATCTCAGCACTCGGGAGGCAGAGGCAGGCGGATCTCTGTGAGTTCGAGGCCAGCCTGGGCTACCAAGTGAGTTCCAGGAAAGGCACAAAGCTACACAGAGAAACCCTGTCTCGAAAAAACCAAAAAAAAAAAAAAATCCTCAGAACTGCATATAAATTTCTCAGGTATAAAAGTTGAGAGTAGAGGATATTTATGAAGCCCTGGCCAAGGAGATGTTACTTGTGGTAGTTTTCACTTTCTAGCTGTATTTGTATTCAACTTTTATAATTTAAATATTAAAATATGTTCTCATCAAAGTATATTATGTAATATGGATTAAGACATATTTTGTTGGTAGCTAAGTTTAATGGGAAAAAAGTTTAATTTTTTTTTTCAGAACTTTCTTCACAGAGTAAGTACATCTTGAAAGCCCCTTAGTCTCATGGCATTGACACTCTGAATTTCAGATCTCTAGATGTTTTGTGCAGGAAGAAGGTAGACCTCACTGGTACCCATAAGTGAAGAACTAGGCCATTGAGGATCACAGTCCAATTACCTTCCTATTTCATTTCCAGATGACCCACCTAGTCAGGCTAGGGTCACATGCCAGGGTTCTACATATCAAAGCCTTAGGTCCTGGCTGTGTGGTGTGGAGACATCAGCATCATGTTGCCTTTCTACTTTCTTACAACAACGGAAGCAATCAGCGATGATAAACAGACTAGGGAGCTGTCGCCCATGAGAAAAATGATAGAGGTTAATGTCATTGCTCTGATTTCCATTTTTCCAAACTTTGAAATGTCAAAATGACTTTTCCAAGGACAAGCAGCTATGGGACCAGGTAGTCCGGGCCTTTGGGTCTTGGTGGCTCTTTGCAAAGATGGGGTATTGCTTCATGCATTCCCGAGAAGCTGCCTGCTCCCCCTTGAGGCAGAAGTCTGTGAAGTCAGAGGGAAGAGCCTGGCCACCATCTTACTCTGCACTGTTATCAGGAGTGTGGGCTGTTTTGGAGGCTTGGGTCCTGGGCTTTCTCTTCTCTAAATTAAGCACTCAGGCACTGTTGCTGAAATCCTCCTCAGTTCCAAGAGTCTGTGACCTTAAGATTTAAGACCACTCCAACAGCACTCATCCTCTCTAACTAGATGACCCACTCCCCTAATCCACTGAACCTTGGGAAAGTCGGATGGGGCTGGGTGAGGGTGAGAGGTGCAGGGAGCAGCTAGCCCTTTCATGTGGGGGGAACGTGAAAGCTTTTGTAGGAGCCTTAACTGTGGTGTCCTTGGCTGATGTGGGCTTGGATGTAATAACACCTTGCGCTTCTGCAGCTTCTTGCTTCTGAGGAGCTGAGAGAGCTTCTCAGACATTATCTCACCGGTGGTTCCCACCATCTTCTTGGGAGAATGGTCGAGGGCAGCCTCATCATTCCCTGGTCCATCCCACACCAAATGGATTAAGTGGTTTTCCCACAATCACATCCTGGCTGAGTCAGGTCCAGGATCCTGGGGGCCAGACTTCTGGCCTCCCAGCCTGCTCCTCACCTCACGTTGCTTTCAGGATCGATTAGCTGCCTCCCCGCGGCCGAGATTTACTGTCGCTATTATAACGACTTGAGAGATTTGCTGGGGAGCCCAGGGAAAGGAAACTCCTTCCTTTAAGGCTCATGATATTGCTGATGGATAAATTGATTAGAGAGAAAAATTTGAGCATAGAGTGACTCATGCTAAAGAAGAATCTGGCGGCGAGTCAAGAGACGCGTAGATACTGGGATGGAATGTGTGGGACGGTGGGAGCCTGGTACAGCCATTTTAGTCATGAAGCTCACGGTGGGCTCAGTGAGTGCTGTGCCTCACCAGTGAAGCATCCTGGACTTCAGCTGGATCCTCTTGTCCACTCCTTGCTTATTTCCTAAATAGTAAATCAACATGGAAGCCGGGAAAAGGACTGGGCTTGAAGTAAGGAAACATGGCTTTAATTCAAACTTTATGTATTTTTGGTCCCATATACTGTTAGGAAATTATTTAATTTCTTTGTTCTTCAATTTTCCCCATTCATAAAATTGGATAATACTTGCTTCATCAGTTTGCTATACAGAACAAAGAAGGGGCCACTGAGGTCATGTTTTTTTACAAGTATTTGGGTGACTTAACCATGGTGTTTCTGGGATTCTAACTTTACTGCAGATTTTGAGAGAACTAATTTTATACTAAAATCAACAAACAGATTTAGTACAAAGCAGTATGCTAAAACGGAATACTTAAGAGAGAAAGACAAACTGTTTAAAAAGAAGCTTCATCTTATCTCGGGGTTGAGGTCATCACTGATTCTTTATCTCCAAATCCTACTGGATAGAATTCCATGTTTCTTTACCATCAGATACCATCAGGCTTCTGGGCAAGACTCGTGAGGTGTGTTTGCCTGACAGTCCATTCCTTTGGTTTTTCAGAGTTGTATTCTTTTGTCAGTTTTGACCACTGAAATGATATTAGGTCACATTCTTCCAGTGATGTTTTTACACTTTTTTTCTCCTGAAAACATATCCTTAGCTGTTATCACATGCCAATATAATGAATGGTTGTATGGAAAACAATTCCGCATTCAGTGGCAACCCACTGCTGAAGAGCTTGCCTTTTGGGCCCCTTAGTGCCTCTTATGTAAGGGAGTGAATGATAAAACTACCCGGAACTTTCAGCCCAGTGAGAGGCTGTTTCCTTGGAAGAACGACACTGGGGCTTTTGATCTCATGATCACAGCCAGGCAATTCTTCACCTTCCTGTTTTGCAATGGCAGTCAGGAACCTCCACGCTACCTCATTTTTATATTTAGTGTCATCGAAAGAAACAGCCCTCACCTCAAAGGAAATAATGGCTTCTTCTAATGTGAGAGGTCGTGGCTATGGGTCACAGACATAGGTCTCCCCAAGTACAATATTCCAACATGGAAGCAGTTTTGTGGAGTTTTATAGTAACAGAACAAAGAAGGTCATAAATCAAGGCAGTTTTAAAATACATTTGTGAGTATGACAGAGAGGAGGTTACAGGAAGATGAGGGAATCTCTCCTATTGGCCTCTGATGCTATCTGATGATGGTCTTAGACTTTGGGTTGGTGGAAGTTGGTGATATGAGAAATTAATAGATTCTAAAAGGTTTTTATCTATTAGTCACAGGGTGTTAGTTCTGACTCAGAGGTGGGGAAGGAATGGCTCTGCTGGGGCTAATGCTAGTCCAAGATAAGGTGATTAGGCTCTGGACCTACAGCATTCCACCCTCTCCACACAACTGTAGTTCCAATCAGGCCAGCGGTCTTTGCAGAGGCAGTTTCTGCCCAGGAATTCTTATCATGTAATGGTAAGAATATGTGAGGTTCCTGGGATAACCATTCCCTTTCTTTCATAAAATGGTGTGTGTGTGTGTGTGTGTGTGTGTGTGTGTGTGTGTTTCCTTTCAAAATAATTTTTATATGTGTGGGTATTTTCCCTTTATGTATGTCTGTGTGCATACAGTGTCTCAGGAGGCCAGAAGAGGGAATTAGACCTCTTGGAACTGGAGTTACAGAGGATTGTTAGTTGCCCTGTGGATACTGGGAATGGAACCAGGGTCCTCTGGTTTTGTGGAATATTAGTTGAAGATGTGTTACATTTGTTTATGCTGTGGAATAATTTGTCTAATGATGCAAAGATGTGTTGCATCCGTTTATGTTGCATTTGTTTAACTCTGTGAAACTGTGTTACGTTGCCTGTCTAAAACACCTGGTGGTCTAATAAAGAGCTGAACGGCCAATAGCTTGGCAGGAGAGGGATGGGTGGGGCTGGCAGGCAGAAAGAATAAATAGGAGGAGAAATCTGGAAAGAGAAGAGCTGGGAATGAGACGAGGAGAAGGAGAGGAGGACATCAGGGGCCACCCACACAGCCACATAGCCAGCCACAGAGTAAGAAGTAAAGAAAGGAATATAGAATAGAGAAAGATAGAAGCCCAGAGGCAAAAGGTAGATGGGATAATTTAACTTAAGAAAAACTGGCTAGAAATAAGCCATGCTAAGGCCAGGCATTTATAAGTAAGTATAAGTCTCCATGTATTTATTTGGGAGCTGGATGGTGGGCAAAGAGCAAAGAGAGAGAGAAAAAAACCAACCAAACAAACCTTACACTCTGGCCAAGCAGTAAGTGCTCTTAACCCCTGAGCTGCCACTCCGGCCCCCAGGTCTCCTTATCTAAACCTCTAGTGCTTTAACCATAATTCTCTATTAGGATTTCCACTTGGATTATTGTAGGGTCTCTCTTTTGAGATAGATAGGGTATCAATTACAAGGAAACCAATTCAGCTATAGCTTTATTTGTAAGCAAAGACAAGAAGTACTGAGACTTGCAATTAAAGTATAAAATTAGATTATTCCAGAGGTGAGGCCCAGAGGCAAACTGAAGAAGGATTCTGGATTTGCCTCAAGATTTTTTTAAAAAAATTATTATTCATGTATTTTATGTATGTGAGTGCTCTGTCTTAATGTACATCAGAGAAGGGAATCAGATCCCATTATAGATCATTGTGAGTCACCATGTGGTTGCTGGGAATCGAACTCAGGAACTCTGGAAGAGCAGTCAAGTGCTCTTAATTGCTGAGTCATCTCTCTGATCCTGCCTCAAGACTGGTAAGCAACCCAATTTGACAGTTTCTGCTTAGGAAGAACCTCCTGTTCCCACCCACCCTCCCATCCTCCACAAGAATCCTTCCAAGTCTACTGTTCTACCCCTTCCGTCCCTCACCCAGCATCCTCAGGCCAGTTAAGAGTGCATGAGGGGGCCCTGTCAATTGCCATCTGAAGCTGGATACCACTGGGGGTCTGGCACTGACAGATGTAGGCCCCTCACAAAGACATGTTTCTCAAATGTTTCCACCCAAGGATTCCTGAAGAGTAGGGCTGGGATGTAAAATATTGTGCTAGTCAGCTCTCTCTCCTGGAGACAAAATATCCGGAACAATCAACCATATGGAGGAAAGTCTTATTTTGACTCAGGGCTTCAGGCTTGTGGTCACTTGGCCCTGAAGCCCTGGTGCTTGGCAAGGCAGAATCTCATCATGGTGGAAGCCTGTGGTAGAGCAAAGCTCTGGCCATCCTATCAGAAATGGAGGAGAGGAGGGGAGGGGAGAAGAGGAGAGGAGAGGAGAGAGAAGTGTGGGGCTGGGGCTAGAGTCCCATTATATTTGTAGAGAAAATGTCCTTAAGGACCTTTCTTCTTCGAGTCCCCCTCCAATATCTGCAACTTCCTAATAATGCCACCTTGGGGACCAAGCTTTCAATGCATGGTCTTTAAGGGCCATAACAAATGGCACTCACTTCCTTCATCCCTGGACCACCCTTTAGCACTAAGTGGAGTAAGCTGCACAGCTGTTGTTCCTGGAGTTATTAAGGGTCAAGGTCTGGGCCTCCATGGCTCTAATAAACCAGGCTCAGCCACCTGTCCTTCGTAAGCCAATGGAACAAACAAGCAGCCATGAAGCACAGAAAGGAGATGTTTCTGTGAGTCCCAGAGCTGTGATCTGTTCTAGGTATGGGGGTCTGGGGGAGAGATGAGCTGTGGCCTGGAAGGTGACTTTGGACCATTGTGTGGGGACGCTTCAGGGCCCTAGGCCCACAGATTCAAGATGTGCACATTCATGTGGTTTTGTGCACTTCTCCCCTGGCAGGAAAGGCCAGCATGGCAGGAAAGGCCAGCATTTGGACCCCAAGGCATGGAGCCTGCATTAGGAATGGCAGCTGTCTGATTCTGAGCTGCTGTCTTGCAGCTCTTGTGCACAGAGACTCGCTCAGTGACCTGTTCAGTCCTGGGACCCCGAAGTGTAGGAGCTGGATGATCGTGGTGACCACCCATCCAATTCCTCATTTTAAAGATGGGACTACCGAGCTCTGCTGAAGGAATGAACCTCTCAAGTCCCTTAAACTGTACATTAGCTACCCATATAAGACCCCCTCCCCCCAGCACAGGGTTAGAGCATGGAGAACAGGAAGATTTATGTTTATGTGCTGGTGACAGCATAGTCAGACCCACTGCATTGAATACCTCTGCAATAAGAAACTCCTCGAGGTCTTGACACAGAATGGGAGAAATAAACAAGGAGTAGGAACAGAACATAATCGAGCTGGACTGTTAGAAAAAGTACCCCTCCCCCCAGCCCCGGGTATATTGTACTCACTCCAATCTGCTAGTGTAGAGCAGAGATAAAAATTAATAGCTTTGTTTCCTGTGATCTCTTTATCAGGCAGAGTGCAGGACTATGGCTCTCAGTTACTTTAATGGAAAAACTGAAGTTGTGTTATCAGATGATAAGACTGTGTCAGGTGGTATTTTACTCTCTTATCTTCCTTGTTCAAGGTGAGGTGCTGGAGTCCTGATGGATGAGCTGGCCTACGGTGACTGCGGAGCCTTGATCTCGCTCTGCCTTTCAAGATAACTGTGGCAGGTGAGAGAGGCCTCCAGGCCAGCTGATTCTGATCACAGGCCAAAGCAGCGGCCTTGATGGCTGGGGTCCTTGTCACGGGACAGGGGACTTGGGGAGATTTGCAACCTCAGTTACATGGCCCAGAGTCACTTCATGACTCCTCCTGGAGAGTTTATTCAGCAGGCATTAGCAGGTGATCTCAGATGTTCCTTGTGCTATGTTTGATAACGATGAGTCATGCCAGTCCCTGCTACCCTTGGGAAGCTCACAGCCCAGAGGGCAGCAGGCTTGATCACAAGGGAGGGAGGCTTAGTCATATCCTCGTCCTCTGGGCTTCCAGAGCACTTTGTACCTATCTGCACTTCAGCTGTTGTTGTTGGGTATGAGCAGTTATTTTTCTGCAAGACTGTGTTTTTCCTATTGGGATGCATGCTCATCAGAAAAGGATGAAGCTTTAGATGTGGCCTCATGTCCGTTGTTAGATGAAATATAACCAATATGCATGAACTATCAGTGTGTAAGACAGTTAACGAGCCTATTTGTTGCTTAATGACTGGGGTGTGTTTCCTCTATAGCATCCCCTCCAATCAATCCTTTGCTGAATGTCAGGTATGAGTCATGAAACAGGACAAACCTCATGCCTCAGCCCCCTAATCACTCACAAAATGGCCCTGGCATCTCCTCATTCACTGGTGCTAGTGGTGGATGGGGACTGACTATTGGCCAAAAGAATGTGGCCACCAGGGAGATAGCATAGGTTCTGATTGCTCCAACTCTCCACTGAGATTGGGATTAGGGAACAGGTTGTTCCCTATCTAAAAGTCTCAGTTACTTTCCCTGGGAATTTTTTTTTTTCATCATAAAGTTCTGTCTGACATGCTTGAAAAGGCTGTTGAGGTAGTATTATGAAAATGGATGTGGAGGACTTCCAGGTGAGACAGTAGACTAGACACTGCCTCTGTGTGACCTGGTGAGGAAGAAAATCAAAACATGAGAAGATACACTGTATTTGAAGAGGAGAAAGAGGAAGTGATCGAGAAATGTTCAAAAGTACACACAGAATACCTTATGAGTGCAGAGCCAAAGACAGGCATTGCATGAAGGGTAAGCCTTGCCAGACAGAGGGGGCCAGGAGGCAAGCTCTGCATCAGTGTTCCCGTCTTCTGGCCTGCGGTCATTGGTGATGCCAATGATCATTAATTGATTTTAAGTCTATACCTGTATTTCTTGTCCATTTGATACCAATGCCATTCTAACAGTTTGCTTTCTCCTCACTGACTGGTACTGGAGAGTGAGCCCTCAAGAGCAGATGACTCAATAAGAAGGTCCCCAAATCAAAGTAGATGAGATATCCAACAGATGCAAAGATCACAGCTCAGAAACACAAGATACGAAATGACAAGGTGACGGGACTCCTCCAAAAGATCACAACTCTTTAACTATTGAATTAGAGGACACTAAAAGAGGTCAAATACTGTGTGAAGACGTCAAAAGTTTACTAGTAAAAATGATGAATAACCTTAAGAAGGATACAAACAAGCAAATGAATTCAAGCCAGGGCCTGATGCGGAAAATCAGCAACATAGAACAGAAGTCGTCAAAAGGAATAAGAAGATAAGCAATATAGTTGAAAAAGTGAGCAACATGGAGGAAAAAGTCAGGAAGGAAACTGAGATTCTGAAAAATTAAATGAATAGAAATTTTGGAAATGAAAAAACTCAATTGAGTAAATGAAGGGGGAAAAAAAACTACAGTGGAAATCATGATCAATAAAGTCAACCAGGCAAAAGAAAGAATATTCCAGATGGAGAACAAGATTGAGGAAATGCTTCACTCAAATATCAAGTTAGAAAAAAAATGGGCATGACCACAACATTCAAGAACTCTGGGATAGTCTCAAGAGACCAGATCTAAGAATCCAGAGGCTGGGAAAAGAAACTGAGACAAACACTAAAAGAGTAGGGAATCTATTTCATGAAACTGTGGCAAAAATGTCCCTGAACCTAGAGAAATGAATGTCCAAACACAAGAGGCAGTTAAAGCCCCAAATAGAAAACATGAGCTCTTCTCCGGAACATTCTAAGATGTGAAGAATACAAAGCAAATAATTTTTAAAAGCTGTGCAGGAAAAATGCCAACTCACCTACAAAGACAGACACATCAGAATAATATCATCTCTCTCACAAACAACTCTAAAAGCCAGGAAAACATTGACCAATATATTTTAAGTCTTGAAAGTAAATCACTGCTAACCAAGATTGCCAAATCCAGCAAAGCTATTCTTTAAAATTGGCCAAGAAATAAGGGCATTTTAAGACAAGCACAAACTAGGGCAGGTCATGACAACCAAACTTGACTGCAGAAAATTCATAAGGGGATGCTAAGTGCAAAAGGAAGAGAAAACCGTCAATCTTGGTGGCGAGAACAAAGGAAAGAATACATTCTGTGGGAGGGAGGGATGAACAAAGGGGAGGTATGTCTGAACAGTAAATGAGAAACCCCCTCGTGCTAACGGGGAGGAAGGAAAGAATAAACAAAAATCTAGCCACAAGAAAAAACAACCAACAGAATCACAGGGATTAGTAAACATCTCTCAATAAAATCTCAAGTATACACATCCTCAACCCACCGATAAAGAGACATAGAGTGGCTGCCTAGATACAATCGCCCATTGTCTCTAATAAAATCTCACTGATAAGTTGAGAGTCAAAGGATAGAAATCAATTTATCAAGCAAAATGAATCTAGAAACATGCTACCACAGCTATTGCAATCAATAAATTGGACTTCTAACCAAAACTAGTCAGAATAGACACAGAAGGCCATTACATACTGATTCTAAATATATATGCACCATATGTTGAGATACTCAATTTTATAAGAAGCAAACAGTCATAGCAGGTCCTGATTCAATAGTAGTAGTTGACTTCAATAACCCTCTCTCATCTATAAATGGGTCATTCATATGGAAGGGCAACAAAAAACTTCATCATAAACATATTGTAGAAATAAAATATATATTTTTTCCTCAGCAGTTCATGGACTTCCTAAAATAGACCACACTGTGGGTCATAAAGTATGTCTCATAAAAATTAAAGTGATTTCTTGTATCTTCTAAGAACATGGTGGTTTGAAACTAGAAGTCAAAGGCTGGAGAGATTGCTCAGTGGTTAAGAGCATTTGATCTTGTAGAGGACCCAGACCCAGCACCCATATGGCAGCAGCTCACAACTGTCTGAGACTCCAGTTCCAGGGGAATTGATGTCCTTCCTCTTCTGACTTCCAGGTCACCAGGCATGCACATGGTGCACAGACATGCACATGCATACATGCAAAACATGTATATACATAAAATAAAATGATCAAAAATAAACAAATAACAAAAAATAGAAGTCAATAACAAGAGAAACTACAAAATATATGGAAACTAAATGGTATACTCTTCAATAAACAGTGAGCCAGTTAGATAATGAAAATGTTCCCAGGACAAGTGAAAATGAATATACAACCTCTTGGAACCCTTAGGGCACAGGTAAGGCTGTTCTGAGTCGGAAGTTTTTAGCTGTGAGTGCTTGTACTTAGAAAATACCAGAGAGATCCCCAATAAATAGCCCAACTGTATTAGTGACTTCTCTGCTGCTTTGATAAAACACCATGACCAAAAAAAGCACTTTAGAGGAGAGAAAGACTTATTTGGCTTATGCTTCACAATGAACCATTGAACGAAGTTGGGTTAGGAATTCAAGGCAGAAAGCAGGAGGCAGGAGCCACAGAGACAAGCTGCTTGCTGGCTCATTCATGGGCTTCCTTTCTGGCTCACTCACAGGCTTATGCTCAGCTAACTTTCTTATTTTTTTTTGTTTTAATTTTATATGTATCTGTGTGCTCTGTGTTTGTTTGTAAACACGTATGTAGGTGCCCCCAGAGGTCACAGAAGGTTGTCAGATCCTCTGGAGTTGGAGTTATAGGCATTGGAAGCCACTGACATGGGTGCTGGGAACTGAACTTGGGTCCTCTGCAATCTATTAACCACTGAGCCATCTCTCCAGACCCTCGTCACCTTTTCTCCCGGCCCAGGAGCCCTTGCCCATACAATGGTGCCCCCCACAGTGGGCTTGGCCCTCTTAAATCAATTAAAGTGATTAAAACAATCCATGACAGATATGTCCATAGACCAGCTTGATGAAAACAATTACCCAATTGATATTCTTTTTCTGGCGATTCTAAGCCACGTCAAGTTGAGAGCTAATGCTAACAGAGACACTTGATGATGCAACTCATGACTTTAGAAAAACAAGAAGCTGCCACAGCCCAGGGCATCAGGTAACACATGACAATAAAGATCAGGACAGCATTCAATAGAGTACACATTTAATAAAAGAACAGTACACAGAATTGGTCAAGCAAAAACTAAGTCCATTGGAAAGATAAACAAGATTGGCAAATCCCTAGCCAAACTGACCAAAAATAATTCTCCAAGTGAAAACAAGAGACGACAAGGGGGCAGTTACAACAAGCTCCCTCCAGGGATCATTAAGTAACACTTTGAAAACATACGGCCTCTAAAACAGGCAAACCCATAAGAAATGGATAAATTCATAGGCACATACGAGCCACCAAAATTAAATCAAGAAGACACAAGCAATGTAAACAGATCTCTAACAAGCAATGAGACTGAAGCAGTAATAATACCTCTTCCCATAAAGGAAGCCCCAGGACTGAGAGATTCACTGCTGAATTCATTTTAAGAGCTAACACCAATCCGCCTCAAACCGCATCCCTGGATAGAAAGCGGAAGAACACTAGGAACTCATTCAAAAGCCAGGATTGCCCTGTTACCAAAACTGGCGAGAAAAAAAAGGAAGAAATAAAACAGTAGACAGACGAGTGTTTCTGATAAATACTCTCAATAAATTCTTGTAAATCATAGTCAAGAGCACATTACAAAAATCCTGTATCACGATCCAGGTCCTTGGGGTCCAGGGATTGTTCAACACGTAAGTTAATAAATGTAATTGAACATATACATAGACTTAACAGAAATCCCAGAATGATCTTAATAGATACAAAAAAGGCCTTTGATAAAGTTCAATATTATTTCCCAATAAAAGACCAGAAGAAATGGTCGGGGACATACGTCAAAATAATAAAGACTGTCTATATACAGCAAACCTATAGACGTTATACTAAGTAGAGAAAAGCTGAAAATGTTTCTCCTGAAGTCAGACCAAGGGAATGGTGGCTGCTCTCATCATTCTTATTCGATATAATGCTCAAAGTCTTAACCAGCACGAATAAAACAAGAGAAAACTAAAAGGGATAGAAAGGAGGAAGAAAGAATACCCCTGGTTGCAGATGACATGGTCTGACTGTTAAACATCCCACATCACTCCACCCAAAGACTCGAAACACTTTCATCGAAGTAGCCGAATACAAAATGAACACACAGAAATCAATAGTCCTTCTCTGTAATAATAACTACCTTGCTAATAATCGATAAAAAATCTCATTCAGAGCAATTTAAAGAAAATTACACAGAATTCCTAGGAATAAACCTAACTAAGAAGGTGAAAGACTCCTTCGATGGAAGCGTTAAGACAGGAGAGAGCAATTGAATACCCTAAAGGAAGAAAAGACGTCTGATGCTCATGTATTGGTGAGTCAGTATTGCAAAAGTGGCCACACCTCTAAACACAATCTACAGATTCAGCATAACCTCTATCAAAATTCCAGTTATATTCTTTTTTTCCCCCCAAGACAGAGTTTCTCTGTGTAGCTTTGTGCCTTTCCTGGAACTCACTCTGTAGCCCAGGCTGGCCTCGAACTCGCAGAGATCTGCCTGCCTCTGCCTCCCGAGTGCTGGGATTAAAGGCGTGCGCCACCACCGCCCGGCTCCAGTTATATTCTTTACAGAAACAGAAAAATAATCCTACAGTTCATTTGGAAGCTGCACCTGCCCTAAACCGAAAGAACAATGTGGAAGACATTGCAGTGCCCGAGCTCCAGCCATGCTAGAGAGCTATAGTAACAAATCCAGCAGGACACCAGGAGACCAAAGCAGACATGCAGGCCAACGGGACAGAATGTGGAGCTCAGAAATAAGCACACAGAGCTATGGATACCTAATTTTGAACAGAGGTGCCAAAGACATAGATTAGAGGAAAAGAGCCTCATCAACAAGTGGTGGGAATACCCCATCTCTACCTGTAGAGAACGAGACAGAATCTTTCTCACCACACTGCAAGTGAATTCAAATGAATTAAACACTTGAGTGCAGGACCTGAAACTTAAAACACATCAAGATCTCAGCATAGGGAAGGCCTATCACGAAAAAGAACCCAAAGGCACAAGGAATAACTCCCAACCCTGGAAATGGATCCCATTCCATTACAGAACTTCTACAGCACGGGAAACCACTGGCAGGGTGGCTAGGTATCGCTGTAGACAGAGGTGTGCTTTCTCTCCTAGTGTAGAACATGAAAGTAAACAGGGACCTGTGAAGAGGAGGAGGAGAGACCTCCAGTCAGGAGGAGGGGAGGGAAAAGAGACTAAAGGTGTATGTGTGACATGAGAGCCAATGAGAAACTCCATGAGGGTAGACAGGGAACCAGAAGTGGGAGGCACAGGTGCTGTGGGATGCTCTATATGTTAAATGTCTTGCTCTGGTTGGTTAATAAATAAAACACTGATTGGCCAGTAGCCAGGCAGGAAGGATAGGCAGGACAAGGAGAGAGGAGAATTCTGGGAAGTGGAAGGCTGAGGCAGAGAGATGCTGCCAGCCACCGCCATGGAAAGTGAGATGTACGGTACCGGTAAGCCACAAGCCATGTGACAACTTATAGACTAATAGACATGGGTTAATTTAAGATATATGAACTAGATAACAAGAAGCCTGCTACGCCCATACAGTTTGTAAGCAATATAAGTCTCCGTGTGTTTACTCAGTTGGGTCTAAGTGGCTGCGGGGCTGGCGGGTGAGAGAGATTTGTTCTGACCGTGGACCAGGCAGAACTGGAGAAACTTCAGCTGCACACAGGAAGCGAGGAAAGGTCACAGTGGAAGGATTCAAATGAGAGGAAAGCCAAGTGATGGCCAACGTAGCAAACTGAAAGCATTAAAAAAATCTTATCCCTATTTTTTTTTGTTTTTTGTTTTTGGGGTTTTTGAGACAGGGTTTCTCTGTGTAGTTTTGGTGCGTGTCCTGGAACTCGCTCTGTAGACCAGGTCTTTAACTCACAGAGATCCACCTGGCTCTGCCTCCCCAGTGCTGGGATTAAAGGCATGCGCCACCGCCACCTGGCTCCCTAGTTTTAGATAAAAGGAAATGGATAGTAACGGCAAAGCCTGCACAAAGAAGAGGAACGTGATTAGGCTTTGGGGTGGGGTTTCTTTCCACCCCACTCAGGACCCTTCATGTGCTTTGGGGAAAAGACTTCCAACACAGGTGGACTTTCTTATATGCATCTTTATTTCTCTATTGGTTATGCTGTATTACGGCCCCTGGAGGAAAATTTTGGCAAGCACTAGAACCAGATTGCCATGCTGCCACCACAAGATAGGATCCATATTTCCACCCAGGCTGAAGGAACGCATTTGTAGCCAGGGCTTTCTTGTGGGACTTTGATGGTGCTTGCTAAAGAGACAATGTAAGTCTTCCATACCTATGTGACTTAGCACAAGAAGTCAGTTCCCTTAAAATCCCGGGCCAGTTAAGAGACAGCACTGCGGAAATACAATTCCGGAATTTCCTTGCTCCTGCAAGGGGGGTGGCAGCTGGGGATTGGAATGGAGACTTTGCTTGTCAGTCAGTTCTGCAGAGACTGGGGCCCTAGCATGACTTTGCAGGGCTGGTCTTAAGACAAGTCTCTGACCTCTTCAGGTTTCCAGGTACCCATTTATCAAACCCCGTAGTACCTGCCAGGTTTGCTTGTTTGCAATTCTATGATACCTGTTTTTGTGATGTCTGGCTGCCGTGAGATGACTGTATAGGTGGGGAGCCCTTGTCTTATCATGCCCCTATCATGCCTGTGGACAGCCAGAGGCCCATCTCCAAGTGAGGGCTCCAGGTGTCCATTGGCAGTGGCTAGGGAGCCAGTAGCAGCTGCTCTACTCTTCCATCCCGAGCCTGGGTTAGCATCCACCTGGCATCCTGTTGAGCTTAAGCTGCTCACTACTAGACCAAGAGGCCCAGCTATGACTCAATTCTTCAAGGCTCAACTCCAGTGAGCCTTTTTCTATGTGAGGCCTTCTAAGAATGTCTTCTGGATGTTTCTCTTTCTTGAACATTCATGGCACCATTTTGTACTTTCCAAGGACTCTTAATATTTTCTACATGCCTCTTTAATTAACCAGGCTTGCTTCTTGGTTGCCTATAGTCTGTGAAGACAGTGGGATAAGCAGAATAATCTTGCTTCTTGTAGGTCCTGGAAATTTTTTTTCTTTCATAATAAGCTCTCAATAATTAGCTATCTGAGGAGTTTGAGGTTTAGGTTTGATTATTCTCATGCTTGGTTAGTTATGTCCAACTAAGGATCATTGGTGTACAGATGTATATTTAGTAGTAATGGCTCAAGGGGGGGGCATTGAATAGAATTATGAATTCTGGCTGTGAAAGACAAAAGCCCAACTGAAATTGCCTGGAAGAGAAGGAAAGATGTTGGTTTTCTTTCCTGCCCACCAGTTCCCAAATAACTGACACAGAGACTTAAAATTAATTATAAATGCTCAGTCAATAGCTCAGGCTTATTACTAACTAGCTCTTACAACTTCAATTTACCCATATTTCTTATCTAAGTTCTACCATGTGACTCATGGCTCATTACCTCATTTTGTGCATGTCCTATTTCCTCTGCATCTGGCTTGAGACTCCCCTGACTCCTCCCTCTTTCTCCCCAGTGTCCTTAGTTTGGCTGTCCCATCTATAATTCCTGCCTGGCTACTGGCCAGTCAGCTTTTTATTAAACTAATTTGAGTGACAAATCTTTACAATGCACAAAAGGATTATTACACAGCAAAAAGAAAAGACAAGGAAAAGAAAGAAAAAAAGAAAAGAAAAGAAAAAAAGGAAGAAGAAAAGATACTTCTGGAGACAGAGCTGGCTTCACCTGACATTCTACTCTGGACTGGTATTGGTC
>CABHPH010132081.1:0-29773 GCA_902168325.1 Peromyscus nudipes | reverse complement strand
TTTCTTTCTTTCTTTCTTTCTTTCTTTCTTTCTTTCTTTCTTTCTTTTTTCTTTTTGGTTTTTTGAGAAAGATTTTCTCTGTGTAACAGCTCTAGCTGGGCCTTGAACTCACAGAGATCCTCCTGCCTCTGCCTTCTGACTGCTGGGATTAAAAGTGTGTACCACCACCACCCAATGTTATACACGCTGACATGAAGTATAAATGGGTAATCTCTTGACTATAAACAAATAATAGGAATTGTTCCTTTAGGAAGTATTTATTAGTGTCTGGAGTTGATAAGTACAGAATCCAGTGCTATAGAAATCCTTCACCTCTCTGATCTGCCATTCTCTTCACAAAATTTCTCTGTTTCTTAGCTGGATATCTGGGGTCATTCTTTCCTTCTTTGCCTCCATCTGATGACAGTAACTGTGATATGTGATAGACAACATCCTATGGGAATAAAGAAATTTATTCCCATAGTTTTTGAGAGTATTGCCAACGAAGTTCAGCTGTCAAAACTTTCAACTGGTGACTTGCAGGAGTATAGAGAGGCTGTTTACCCAAGGTCAAGCTCCTTCCCTAGGTAGCCCACATCTGGGACTGGTCCATGGACGGGCAAAAGCCAGAATCAGGTGAACCCAAAGGATCATCGCAGCCTCAGAGCTCTCCCTGCAGGATGTAACAGCTGGAACCACATGTGTCACCTCATTTCTCATCACCTAACCTTCCTGTGGACTCTAAGATCCCTCTTCAAACTCATCACTTCCCCAAGCACCATTTTTTTGGGAACTCCACATTCATTGCCCCCCAATATTAATCAGGTAAAATGTAATTTGTCCAAAAAAATTCCCTTATAAATACAGTGAAATATGTAAGGTTATGAACAGTGTCAGGGAGAAGCAGTTGGCAGTATCTTTCTCTCTCTTGTCAAGCTAAAGAGGAGGGAAAAATCAGAACAAGAACGCTTCACTTGGTATTGATTCTACTCTGACTCTTGTTTATTTACATGACTGTATGAAGCATCATTTAATCCCAGTAAAACTTTGTGCTATCTTACATAATCTTTAAGATGTCCATTCTCCATGTATCAAAATCATATCAGGAGTCCAAAAGCAGTTCACACCATAGATTTAGGCATAAGAATTGTTCTTCCAGAGGTTTTTGTTGGTTTTTTTTTTTTTTGCTTATTCCTAACTAATGAGTATCAGAAGCATATTCACTAACCATATCAGTTTTCACTACCAAACACAATGCTCATGCTGCTTTAAGCGCTTATTTTGGATAAATGTTTTTAATATTTGCAAACTTCTTTATTCAGGGAAATGATAACATTATGATAGTAGTTTAGGTTATAGCTTTCACAGAAAACATTGCAACATTAAGCTGAAACTAAAAGAGCATTACATTTTTAGTTTTTCAAAGAATAATCAAAATATTTTCATGTGAGATTATACGTTTTTATTTCCTAAACTTTCAAAAGAGTACTAATTAAAATGGCCATGGTACAATCATGAAATAAAACAGCATTGTCAAAACATTTAGCATAAGACTAAAAAAATCTAAGAACGCATTGATTGCTACAGAGGCATGCATTATTGAACATCACCAACTTTTTCCTCATGAGCTTTACTAATCCTAACCCTGATGATTTTAACTGGCGGCTCATCCAACTCATCTGTACTTTGGGACTCCAGTTTACACTGTGTCATCAGCAATCCAATTTATAGAACATGTGATATTTTTATGAGGGCTTCAAGAATATGCTAAAATATTAATATTTTGTATAAATAAATGCATAATTAATTTAATTGAAAAGGATAGTTGTTCACACACACCATGAGTGTGTCATACAATACTGTATGATGAATCACTTGCCTAAATATATTTAAAATGAATCTAGAAGTCACTTAGTTTGGGGTATGGGTACCATTGCACAAATCTGCCTCCTTTGCAGCCTTATGTGCTTCCGTTTCTCAGTACAGTGATGTGTACATCACAAGATTCCAATCAGAAGATCACAAGATTCCAGGTGAGCACGTGCTGTCACTTTACTGACACAGTGTACAAACCTTCACATGTGTAGTCTGGTTTCCTTTCCTAAGCTGTAAATCTACTGATTACATGTAAATCATGGGGAGATCCTCTGATCAGGAAACACTACACAGCCATTGAAAGGCAGAACTAAGTTTTATTTGTTCTGCTTGAAATGATTTCTAAGATACATTAAGACAAATAAGTGTTCATGCATTCAGTCAGCAGCAGGAGTCTATTATGTTCTGTTTTATACATGTATACATATACACATATATATGTAATACATATATATCACATAGGCACACATCTGTTTATACATAGAGTTGTTTTTCGTTCAAATTATTATAAATCTTATGATGAAGAATGTTTGCAATCCAGTAAAAAGTTTTATCTTTGCACTCACTATAATGAAATAAATTTATAACATAAGCAAAGCCTGGCCTAATGTCTATTTGATGCTGTAACAACTCATTGAAATGAGCAGTGAAGGACACTATTTGTTATTTATTATTATTTTTGCAACAAAAATAAAACAAGGAAAAAAGGTCTGGAGGAAATTTATAAACTTTAGTCTATATTATTCTTATTTTTTTTACACGCTGCACATCAGAACCAAAGCTATTCTATTTTTAAACAATAAGTTAGTTTTGTGTGGTTGTATTTCACTGGAATAATCATTACGTAGACATACCCAACAAATCTGTATTAACCTAATGAAATTTTAATTTCCAGTAGATACTAAGTACAAAAATGCATAAATTTCAAGATGTCAAAATATTTTACTTAACAAGTATTTTACTTTTAGCACTGCAAAAATTATGACAGGAAAGTTGTGCTGCATTGTATATTTTTTCTTTATTAATTTGAACCATCTTAAGACAAAAGGTTGGCACCTATGAAAATAACTTGAGTCTAAATATTTGCATTCCACTGTTACATCCAGGGATTTGCAAGAGCTGGGACATGTGGCTCTGGGCCCTCAACCAGTGTAATGAATGTGAGTTTTGAAAACTGGCGTATGTTGCTGTCTGCTATTTCTTCCCAGTAAAAACATGCACAGATTAGGGAATGCTGACAAAGATACATCAATGCAAAAATTTAAGATATTTGAGGACAAAGCTCATTTCAGAGTCTAATGGTCTTCATTTCACTTGACTATTTTTCTTGTTAAATTGATGACATATTTTCTTGGAACTTGGAAACATAAATGAAGATAAAGAGCTGTCCTCATATTCTTAACAGTCAGATTCAATTAATATCCAGATACACAACAGTGGAAAGCTATCTTCAACAATCTTTGTGTATGGAATGGCGATTTACTATTTCTCTTCCCTACAAGAGTATGAACTTAAGAGAGCAGACACCAAGTGTATCTAATTCTTAGAAGAAGGACTTACATGTATTAGAAACTGATTATTAGCACACAGATAATATGACTTTTTGAAACAAGGTTTCAAATTGCAGCCCTGCACACGTGTGCATGTGTGAACGCCGCCCCCCCGCCACACACATACACACATGTATTTATCTCCAAGGTATATAATTAGTTTTTCCACGGCTTCCACATTTATCCTCTAGAAGTCTGCATGCTTTCTCCTTCCCCAAAGCACAAATGTTGCATCTTAGTGAGCCATGCACAATCACTTCCTACATATATTCTCTCCTTCATCCATCCAATTTCCTTAGGGAATCATATACAGTCCAGTAGCTACAACCTAAAGGGATCGTACCCATTCCTATCCTAAAGCATCTTTGCACCACACATACAGAAAGGGAATGAACAAGGCTATGTAGCTTGAGAAAAGAAATAAATAGAACTGAGTGCCACGGAGCTCCTGAGAAAAGACAGTGAGATGGAGGTTTCGGTATTTTTCATATCCCAAACAAGGTTGTTGATTCTTAATGTGGGAAAAGTTGCTTCCCAAACTTCCTTTGGTTTTACGAGTCTAGTTACGTGAGAACCAAGTACCTGAAAAGGAGGTGATATAAAAAAAACTACTGAGCCCTGGCTAGCTGGCCTGGGCAGTGTAGATGGGGACCAGACATGCCTATCTGCCCAGCTATGCTTTAAGCTATGGTTCTAAAGTGGATCTCAATCAGAGCTCATCAACACCTACAGTGGCCTTTCTAGAAGGGCTTCTTTTCTCTGGGATGCCCTTTATCACACTTATATTAGCAGCTCAAGTTTTGTTCTGTGCTGTATAGCATGGGAAGACAATCCTCTCCCTCTCTCCCTCTCCCTCTCGGTCTGTTTGTGTGTGCAACTGTGTGTGTGTGTGTGTGTGTGTGTGTGTGTGTGTGTATGTATGTGTAACTTAGAACTTCCTCCTGTTCACACCACACCCAGAAGCAGGAAATAGATTCAGTTTAGCAACCAGTATGCACACGTGTGTGATAAAAATCCAAAACAAGGTTTCACAAAAGAGTGCTTGCTCAGTCTACTTATGTACAAGGATGTTTTCTATCCTATTTGATTTTTTTTTTCTTCTTTAAATGCCAACTAGATCAGTTATGTTACTGTTTACTGATGATAACACTCCAGTGGTTCCTGTTTGTAAGTAGCTTTGGGTGTAGGGTGAAAAACACCCTGCCCCTGACTGGACCTGAGACCGCGGCCAAGGAAAAACACCCTGACCCTGACTTGACCCCAGGACCAGGCTGGAAATCATACCAATCCCTGAGCTTGCCCCAGAGTCAGGCTGCACAATCTCACCAATCCCTGAGATCCCTGAGCTCAAAATCCCACCAATCTCTGAGCACGAAGGGCCACCAATCCCTGAGCTTGCCCCAGAATCATACCACAAAATTCCACCAATCCAAAGCCACCCTAGCAAGCTCCACCCCCACCACCACTACCAGAATGAAATCCTATATAAGGTCTGTACCCTGTTCAGTTTGCTGCTGTTTCTCACCTGAGGTAGCCACCCTGCGGGATTCTTCCTTCCCAATAAATCTCTTCAGTGAGGTTTGTTGTGTGATGCGACACTATCACCTGAGCTGAGCCCAGCTGTAATATCTGGCATAAGAGGGGGAGCAAGGAGGAGTAGAGAGAACCATAACACTTTCGCTGGGAAAACTTTCTCCTAGGGGAGCAGAGCTGTAACAACTTCACTGGGGAAACCCTCCCCTGCATGTGCAGAGTCTTACATTTGCATGGGGAAACCTTTCTCTGGAGCAGAGCGGCAAGCTGCTATGCTTATACCAACTTTGTGGTATTCATCAGCTCCCTACTGCCGGGGTACTTTTCCGTCCAAGCTGCAATGTTATGTGGGGTACTATTATTCTAGAGACATTTCAGGGGATTGTCTTTCAGTTTGGAGGATTGTGGTCTTGTAAATTGTAATTTCCAATAATTTTATGTTTTTATTTCCAATCTATATACATTTTATTTTTGTCTATTGTTTAGTGTATCCTGAAACTTTTCAAAATGATGTAGTGGTAATTAAATTAAGCACCTATTTGAGACAGTACAAACAACCAAATGCTGGCTGTCATAGAAGACTGTACATATACCACCAAATAGTCACAATTTGCAAATCAACTGGCCTAGAGCAGGAATCTGTAAAGTGACAAAAGTAGGTTTTCCACCTGCTCTTGTAAATAAAGCTGTACTGGTATCAGGTAGATTGCTAATGTATGATCCATCATCCATTTCCTGAAAGGATGGCAGGGTTAAGTATAACAACTGTGTACCCTCAAAGCCTAAGCTGTTTAGTACTAGGTTCTATGGAAATTGTCTAGCCCTTGTTTAAATGAAGGATTTCAACTTGGAGGGTCAGGTTTAAGATAAGGATAATAAGGCACAGGGGACAGGATCCAGTCATCAAGTGGTATTCTAAACCAGGGGGCAGGTGTTCTCAGGGTGATGAAGAAGTGTCCCTTCATTGTGTGAAGTTCTGTTCCATTCAGCAGTTTCCCATGGGTTCTGAAACCCTGAGAAGGGAGCTCATTAAGTAACAATGCAGTTATAACTTGTTTCTGTGCATTTCTAGGCTCCAGCAATTGACCCTCCTGTGAATCCACAAAATGTGAACTTAGCCTTTTCATAATTTAAAATATGAACCTCCTAAAATTCATGACTTCTTTCCTATTTGTAACAAGTCCTGAGTCTCATTAAGTGGTTCATAACCTTGGCCTATGTCCAGCAGACATATTGGATCTACCTAGAGATGGTTTCTATTTGTTCTCTTAGAGATGGCATTGGTGGTCAATCATTCCCTGCCTGAACCTATGTCTACAAACTCATTAAATTAAAAGTAGGGAAAATCTACTTGCATTTTTTCAGTGAATCACTCATTAGCAGAGTCACTAAAGATTCCCACCATTTGGGTAGCCATCACATTGTTCTACTGTAGATAATTATGGCTGACACTACATCTTTTCATGGTGATTTAGGCTCTGTTCATGTTTGTTTCAAAAATTGCATTCAAGAACTTGCCACTGGCCTTGTGAGGGCTACTAAAATGACTGCTATTCTGATATTAAAATTTAAAGCTTCATTATAGCTTTACATATTCCGAAACTGTGGCCAGCAATATAGGCTTGAGGTCATAGCTCCAGATAATTATTTAAATGTGTGATTGGCCAGGAGGGTTTTATTAATAAAAGGCTGGAGAAATAGATAGCAATTTATAATATGCAGTAGGGCAGGTAGATGTATTTAACATAGGAATAAAGGTCTCATAAGAAGTATATTTTAAAAATTCAAGGAAAAATTCCAAACCTACATTTTTATTAAATATACATTAAACATTCAGAAAATAAAGGTGGTTTCCAATATGAGAGATTATGTGAAAAGAGTTGGATGTCAAGAATTCAGGAAGATTAATAAAACCAAGCATGTTCCCATTAATCATGTGTCCCCAAATAGCACACAGGATTTGATCTGAATTTGCCTCTCTATACACCAGTGATAAAATCTGCTGTTTTTGTGAAGCAGCCAAGGAGTCAGCTTGATAAATGGGGTAATTCTTTCAAATGTACCTGCTCGGGTATTTCTCATATATGTTGATGAATGTATATAGTAAAAAAGAAGATGAATTGTTTGCTAAAAATATAAATGAAGCTTTGATCACTTGGACCAAGAGCCTTTGATTTTTACAATGAATTGATGAAATAACAACTTTTAACAGAATCCTTGTTTAAAGGATTGAATGTATATGTAAATATCATTACATCAAATGACTTTAGTTTGCAAGAAGAGGGTCCTGGGTTAACTGAACTATTGTGTGATTAACACCAAATGTGAAGGTTTTGAGTAATAGATAGCAATGCATGTTTTAAGTCTGCCATGAATTGCTGGAGGTAGAATATTGGGGCAAATATTTCATTTATGGCACCGTTTTTAGTGAAGCTCTTGAAAAGTATCATAGTGATTTGTGTCCAAATATATCTTAACCCCAATAAAGCAAATAAATTAAAAATGAGTTTCATGTCACTGATACACCCCAGGTAAGAAAAAAGCAGCCCAGATAAATTGAGATATTTTTTTTAATTCATCACAAACTTTGAAATAAAAAGCTATGAAGATTAAGCCAAAATAAAAGTGAAGAATGGGGATAAATTCCTAACATTTTTAATGATGTCCCATGACAGTAGGATCTTTCTATCTATGCACTGATGTCCTCATAAGGAATTCTAGAGGAGTAATTTCTATGACATTTTCTTCAAAGGGTTTCTTTTTTTAAAAAACGATCAAACCTTTACGTTTTATTTTGTTCAGTATTACATCTTGCTATAGACTAAACTGAATTACTGTTGTGAAAACAACTATTCTAACAAAAGCAATTCACAGAGTCTCTGCAATCTCATACAAAAGCTGTGGTGGACTAGTGTTTTAGGGTGTGTTCCTTTTGTTTATGTTGCATTTGTTTAATTCCATGAACCTGTGTTACTTTGCCTATCTAAAACACCCGATGGTCTAATAAAGCGCTGAATGAACAATAGTGAGGCAGGAGAGAGAAACAGGTCGGGTTGGCAGGCAGAGAGAGTAAATAGAAGGAGAAATCTGGGAGAAGAAGAGATAGAAAGGAGTAGCCAGAGAAGGAGGACTCCAGGGGCCAGGCACCCAGCTACACAGAAGCCATGGAGTAAGATTAAGATTTACAGAAGTAAGAGAATGAGAAAAGCCCAGAGACAAAAGGTAGATGGGATAATTTTAAGTTAAGAAAGGCTGACTAGAAACTAAGCTAAGCTAAGACTGAGTATTTCATAATTAAGAATAAGCCTCTGTGAGTGATTTATTTGGGAGCTGGGTGATGGGGCCCCAAAAAGAGCAAAAACAACAAAAAACTCCACAACATTTTTCACAGAAATAAAACAAAACCTTCTAAAATTCATATGTAATCACAAATGACCTCAGGTAAGCAAAGCAACACTTAGCCCAACTGGTAATTGATTCTAACTCCACATTTCAAGGTATCTTACAGAGTTATAGTAAGAAAAACCAGATGATACTGGGACAAAATCAAACTTGTTGACTGATGGAACAAAATGAAAGACCCAATGGTAACAATCACTGTCTAGTAGTTGACTAAGATGCAAAAACACGTGCCGAAGAAAAGGAAGAATGTCCAGCTGAAGGTGCTGGACAAACTGGACATCCACATGTGGATGGATGAAATTACACCCAAATCTATCTCCTGCACAAAAATTAACTCCAAATGGATCAAAGATTTCAAGATGCAAAGGAAAGTGCTGGAATTGCTAGAAGAAAATATGGGCAGTTCCCTACATGATACACGTATCGGAGGAAAGCAGTTTCCGAACAGGACTCCATTTGCCCAGGGATAGTTAAAACCACCTATTGACAACTGGGATGGCACAACACTCAAAAGCTTCCATAAAGCAAATGAAAGAGGTAAGTGAAGAGGAAGTTCATACAGTGGGTGAGAATCACTGCCAGCTTTACATTTGAAAGATGATTAATGTCCAGATTATATTAAAAAGTCAAAAAACAAGGTATCAAAGATACAAATAACCAAACTTTTAAAACGAGCTATGGTTCTGAACAGAGAGTTCCATAAGGAAGAAATAAAAACGGCAGAGAAATTTCTCAGAAAGTGTTTGTCATCCTTAGTAATTTGGGAAACGCAAATGGAAGCAGCTTTGGGATTTTATCTTAACCTAGCCACGATGCGCAGATGCACCCCCCGACAGCAAATGCTGATGAGGATATGATGAAAGGGGCACGCATTCACTGTTGGTGGCTGTGCAAACTGCTGCAGCCACTCTGGAAATCAGTATGGAGAATTCTCAGAAAGCTGAAAATAAATCTACCGTATGAGCCAGCAATATCACCCCTTGATATATGCTCAAAAGACTCACATCCTACTCCACAGAGCCTTGCTAGCCATGTCATTGATGCTGCACTCACAGTAGCTAGGACAGACAGAGAAGCATTCTAAATGGTTTTCAGCTGGCAAATTGATAATGAAGATGTAGTACATATAGACAATGGAGCCATAAAGAAAATGAAATCAAGAAATCTACAGGTAAATGGATGGATCTAAAAAGTATTATACTGATCTTGTAACCCAGAACTATAAAGCCAAGTGCCACATTATCTTTCTTCTTTGCAGTCCAGAGCTCCAACTCTTTAGATGTTTAGATGTAAGTATATAGCCTGAAGTAAATGACAGAAAACAGGAAGATAAAAAAGGACCATGTGGAGTGGAGGAAAGGCCCTAAAGAGGGGAACAGCAGGATACAGTGGATATGAAAAGGAAGTAGGGAATCCAGTGTGGTTCACAGGATAATACAGAGGGACAGGGAGGAAGAAGGAACAGCAGGAAGGATGTTGATCAAAGCCATGGGGAATTGTGTTGTTTTATATTTCACACATACACACACACACACACACACACACACACACACCTTAATGAAGGTTATTCTTTAATTCCCAATGTAACTATTAAGAGATAAGAATTATAGGAAGTAATTATGATCGTTAGGGTGGGGCTCCAGCCTGACAGGAAAAGAGTTAACTCTTCCCTACTTTCCTCCTTTTGGGAATCTTGGAGTCCACCTTCCAGAATGGTGAGAAACATTTCTGCTATTTAAGATAAGCCATTATGATATCTTATTCTAGTTAGCCCCAGCTGACTCAGACATACCTGTCATGGTTTAAATAGTCAAACATCCAAGAAAATTCTTCAATATTTCTTTTGAAAAATAGCTAGGCAGAAGTAAAAACATGGTGTGTACTCACTCATAAGTGGATACTAGATAAAGCAAAGGATAACCAGACTGCAACTCACAGCTCCAGGGAGGCTACCTAGTAAAGAGGATCCTAAGAAAGACACAGGGATCACCCAATGACAGAGAAATGGATGAGATCTACAGGAGCAAACTGGGGGTGAGGGGGGCAGTGGAGGGCAAGGGTGGGGGTGGAAAGAGAGCTTAGGGGAGCGGGAGGTTCCAGCTGGATCGGGAACAGAGTGGGAGAACAAGGAAAGAGACACCATGATAAATGAAGACCCCATGGGAATAGGAAGAAGCAGAGTGCTAGAGAGGTCCCCAGAAATCCACAGATACCTCTACAATAGACTAGTGGCAATGGTCGAGAGAGTGCCTGAGATGACCTACTCTGGTGATCGGATGGCCAAACACCCTAACTGTCATGATAGAACTCTCATCCAGTGACTGGTGGAAGCAGATGCAGAGATCCACGGCCAAACCCCAGGTGGAGCTCCAGGAGTCCAACCGGCGCGAGAGAGGAGGGATTATATGAGCAAGAAATATTGAGACCATGATTGGAAAAAGCACAGGGACAAATAGCCAAACTAGTGGAAACACATGAACTGTGAACCAATGGCTGAGGAGCCCCCATGGAACTGGATCAGGCCCTCTGGATAAGTGAGACAGTCGATTAGCTTGAACTATTTAGGAGGCCCCCAGCAGTAAGACCGGGACCTGTCTTTGGTCCTTGAGCTGGCTTTTTAGAACCTAAGGCCTATGCTGAGACATTTGGCTCAGCCTTCGTGCAGGGAAGAGGGGACTGGACTTGTCTCAGCTGAATCTACCAGGCTGGGTTGACTCCCCAGGGGAGACCTTGCCTTGGAGGAGGTGGGAATGAGCGGTGGATTGGGGGGGAGGAGGTCTGGCGGGGGTGAGGAGGGAGGAAAGGGGAATCCGTGGGTGATATGTAAAATTAAATTAATTATAAAATTTTTAAAAAGAAAACAAATTTAATAACAAAAAAGAAATGAGTAAATTAAAACAATGAAATTAATTTTAAAAAAGAACAAAATTATTTATAACATTTACCACTCTGGAATAATTGCCATGTTACTTTGTTTAATTTTCTGTGTACTTCTCATTACCCTATATCTGAGCTCTTTCTTAGTTGTACTAATCTCCCATAACATCAAAGGCAATTTTATTTTCTTGTGAGTAAATATCTTCTGGAGCCGTGTGGTCTGACATACTTTGATATCTCCGGTTGACAAGTCCATGACATCCTCTTCTGTCCTTACAGTCGGAACTGGCTTCCTATGCCCCTAACTCCTTTTGTAGTCCTTGCCTCTCAAAGGTTCAAGCCCTTCCCAGTGGTTCCAGGGATGGTTTTGACAAGCTCCTAAAATGTGTCTCCGGGAGATATTCAAGATCCAAGACACCATCGGATACTGTAGTGTGCACATTTGATAATAGTATTCAAATCAAAGAAGGGAGAGGTTCTTTGTGAGTTCAAGTCCATCTTGATCTACAAAGCAAGTTCCAGGCCAACCATGGAGATTCTGAGTCCCAAAAATATTGAAGCCATAACAGTAGTATGTTGACATAAAGATTATGTCTAGTGAAAGAGTTCTGATCTACAATGATTTTGGTGTGATGGCTGGGTGGAGAAAGCACTCACCACACTAGTCTATTTACTAAACAAATAGAAAAAGATTCTCCCATTCTTCTCTGTGAGCAGATACCCACTGTTTCCTGTATCTTCAGAAAATTTAGGTTTATCACACAGGATGAAGCACGGCTTTATTATTAGACAACACACACAATCGAGTGGAAGCAGAGCTTTTCTGAAATCTAGAGGTTAAGGGAAATTTTACCAACACTGGATGGAATTCTCCTAAGTCCACACACAACTGGACATTCCACTGCTCCTAACATAAGGAAGGCTGAAGTCACACATCTTGGTGAATGGAAACAGATCAAAGCTGAGATCTCATATATCTGGCCAGTGAGACAGCTCAGTGGAAAGATGCCTGCTGTCAAGTCTGATGACCTGGGTTTAAATCCCAGCACCCGCCTGAAGAAAAGAGAAAATGGACTTCTGCAAGTTATCCCTTGACCTCCATACCTTCCCAGCAGCGTTTGCAAACACACACACATATACACAATAAATAAATAAATCTATGAAGTATTTTAAAGCTCCATTTATCTTCACATATTTCAAAGAAAGAACCAATCTGTGCACTAGTGTATCTGCACCACTGCCTTCCCTGTTTCCCACCGACACTATGTAGTGTTGCCTGCCACAAAACCCTCCCACAGTGTTCTGTGCACCAACGGGTCCTGAAACCAGGGCGTCGGGTCACCACAGACCTCTGAAACAGTGACTCCAAATACCTTTTCCTCCTTTTAAATTGAGTGTGTCATGTATTAGTTACAGCAGTGGAAAGTAGATGAACACATTTACCAACTTAATTTACAGGGTTTTCTCATTTGAAAAGTTCAATAGCACCACTGGTTTTGGGTTGAGAATAAGCCAATATATATTAAACTATGATAACTCACTAAGAATATATATGATTAGCATATTTTAACAACATTACTTCTTTAAACTCTATCCTACTTTATTTCAAAAGTATAAAGTAAGAATGTTCTATTAATTCAAAAGAGATCAGTAGAAAGCAAGCATATACTGTTGTAGTGACTCTATCTGCTGATGTCCTACCAGACCTTCTGCCTCTGTAATTAAGAATGGACAGGGAATTGTTACTTAAAGTAACATTTCTCAAGGTTGTTCCACAGACAATTTTCAGTTTAAAAACAAAATTGTAAAATACAAACACAGGCTCTTTAGCACCATCCAAAAACCTCTGTGCAAGGAGTTTAGGGTGAAGTCAGAAGATCTGATCAGGTGGATAGTCAATGTCTCGGGCAACACGGAAAAAGAGACAGAATTCTGCTGAAATCAAACCACATTTACCAAAGCTACAGACTTAATTTTATATTAAGGTATTAATGAATTTTTAGTAGACTAAATCACCTAAAGCGTAGAGGTTTTGTTTAAATATAACAACTATTTTTTTGGAAGAAAGGATGGGTCAAAGCTCAATTTCTACAGAATGGATATAATGTAAGAGCTACAGGAAAGAGGTGAGTTGCCTATGTTCTAAGTGAAGAGCCAGTTATTTTCAGATGAACAAACCCATAAGAAAAAAAATTAATACATACTTTTGATTAATTTGCTCATGGGAAGATAGGTAAAGACATTGTGGATATTACTTCACTGGTTTAGAGACAGTAAGTACTAGAGTTTCAGAACTCTAGATATATCTTTGAGTTTCTTGCTGAAGGGCCTGGGCTGGGCTCATTTCTCAGCTCCTCAGAAGGGCTTTGAAGTGGCCTGAGGGTGGCAATTAACATTTTTGTGGGTGGGGGGAGCTGGGCCCATGTCTATCAAATGCCTTGTCTTGTCTTCAGCATTCAGCAGAGTAGCCGGCTGCCACATATAGCAGGGGCCAGTGATGAGTGACTAAGCAAATGAACCACACCAGAGCATGGGAGGCTGCATTATCAAGAAAGCAAGAGTGCAAACGCTCCAAAGGGAAGATGCTACCGCATTCAGTCAGAGAGCACTAGGAGCCCCTCTCTTCACCAGGTCTGCCCCTCTGCTGGCTGGGGAGAGGCAAAATACTGGTTACTTTCGGCATCCTTCCGTTTCCTCAGAGAAAGAAGAAGAGACAGCTGCACTCTGGCATAAATCCGGAGAGTGCCAAAAACACGCAGAGTACAGGTGGCTTGCATTTTCTTCTAAGCTAGGGAAGAAACATTTCCCCAAAGAGCTCTCCTAGAGGGGACTGCATGAAAACAGACTGCAGAAGAGGCCCCTCGGGGAGAAAATGGGAGGGAGTAGATTCTATGGAAAGCAGATTGGAAGAGCTTGGCAAAGTCAGCTTTCTGCTGCAGTCAGCCACACCCCGCAGGGGTTAGCTCTCCAGAAATCCTCCTTTGGAGGGACTCCCTGACAGCTAGGGATGAAGTAGCACTTTCAAAGCCAGGATCAGACAAAGCAACAGAAAACCCTGAGGATGTTTAGAGAGTTAGTAGTTGTTGAGATATTATGTTTTCTCTGTTAACTCTATTTTATATTTACAAAGCCTCAAAATGCAAGCACACAGAAATCATTGTCTTTGTTGTATAATTTTGGATAGCTGGATAGGCAAAGTAAATGCATAGAGAAAAATGGACCATTTCCAAAGTAAAACTAAAAATAAGATGTAACAATTCACCCTAGAGAGCGAGTGGAAGATACAATAATTTTATTGCTGTCAGGGATTATAGTCTTAATTTTATCTTCTCTCCCTCCAGAGACAGTGTATTCCCATACAACCCTGGCTGAAATGAAACTTATGATTCTTCTGCTTTCTCATTTCCAAAGCTGTGATTATATGTGTGTACCACCGTGCATGCCCAGCTTTGCCTTTTTCCTATAGAAATTGCAGTTATCAACTGCTTAAAAACATGTCTCTCCCTAGACTGTAAACTACTAAATGATAAGGTTTAGATGGTTTATGTATCTGTTTACAATATAGACTTCTGCTGGTACATAATAGATATGAAATTTTTTAAACCAAGTTATAAATTCAAAACATGGTAAGAGACAATGGAAATTTTGATAAAAACAATTTTGTGGCTTATTCTTTCAAAAATATCCAATGTTTTAAATCTGTCTGGACTATTTTTTTTTAACAGAAATGAAAAGGTTACTGTCTTAAGACTTTGGGAAAATTACCTTGTGTGTTGACATGGCTCTCTATTTATCTCAACCTATAAGGCTTATACAATTTATAATTTATTTGCATATAGTACATGTTCAATAAGTAGCTGCCATTGTTAACAATATTTCACCAACAGCAATACCTGAATGAATTGAATTTGATGTGTAGCTAACTGACCCAAACAAATGTGAAGATACTTGAATGAGTCAGTCAAAAAGGGTCTGGGGTACTAGCTAGATGGATCAGAGGGCAAATACAACTTGCTACCATGCCTGGCAAATTTAGGTTGATCCCTGACACCTACATTCTGGAAAAAGAGAACTCCCTCTACCTCTACATGTATGCTATGGAATACATACACACACACACACACACAAATCACAAAATAAAAATGCTTTAACAAATACCAAAAAAATGTAAACCATTCAATCTTACTTTAAAGAAAGAAAAAAAACATTCATTTCCTTCATACTCTAACATATGTGACATATTATGCCAAAAGTATCAATGGCATAAAATTTAAAGATTTCTCTGTGATACATAATTGAAAGGGGCAAATGTATTTAAAAGTTACAAGCACTTAAATATCTCTACTGTGATTCTGTGGGGCCTGTTGTGATGTGTCCAGACTCATATTAATTCGTCTCCATTTTTGGCTTCTCAGTATGGTAAAATGGTAAAGTTCCAGCTCATATCATCTTAACAAGCTCCTTTTTAATGAGAAGTTTGTGATTTAATGGGTGGCGAAGTTAAAGGTGATATATGCTTGTAAAAATGCTTGTAGGAAACCAACAAGCTAAGGCAGCTCTTTTGTAACTAAAACAGTAAAGTGAATCCCTGCTGGCCCAAAGAGAATGGCACAGACAAAAAGAGGTGGGGAAATTGGGCAGATGAATAACTGTTTTCCTTGTTCTGCATGCCTATAAAATGATGTACTGGGAACGCTGCCCTCAGAACTGAGAACACCATTGTGTAAGGTGTAGGGCAAAGAGGAAACACAATCAAACCTCCCATCCAGAGTGGCTCCTGGACAAGCCAGGGGAAATGTGTTCTTGATCCCTTTACTGTCACCCTTAAACTTTACTTAGGTCAAAAATTCCTTGTTCATTATACGTTCTATTTAATCTTTCACCCTAAAATCCATTTCAATTGTTACTTTCCCTTTTCTACTTCATAGAGCAGGTTCATTTAGAATGAAGACATTAACCAAAAACGTTGTAAAGTGCCAATTAAATTATTTCCTGTGATTTCATAAGACATCTTAGAAACAGACATCTGCATAATTGCCTTATAGAAAATAGTAACTCTTTATGGGCTTTTAATGACAGGAAGGTTAAAACATGCTTAAGAGGGATCTGTAAATTCTTCGTATTGTTTCCGTCCTCCGCCATTTATTTAAAACCTTAATTGAAGATAATTGAAAATCATAGTGCTTGAACAAATCCAGTGTATATTATATCAAATAATGGTATCACTTAGAAGCCATGTTAATTCCTCATTTGAACAGCTGCACACATAAATAATAATCATCTCTAAACTCCAGGCTGATTACTATTTACCTGTGGGATTTGTGGAAGATTGTTCCACTTGGGAAGGTGTGAAAGCGTCAATGATGAAAGAGAACACGTCCCCTGTACACCAGATAACATAACAAATGCCAGATATTAAATCTGCATGCATCAACACACGCACTTCTTTCTAAGTATTCTTTATGTGTTGCCTCACTAATGCCAGGACCAACTCAACCTTGTAGATTCTGTTTTTAAGGGAAACTGGCACAGGATTTCACTCGTTTCACCAAAGACATACAGCTAATACACAGCAGAGCTGAGATGATAATGTAAGAAGCCCTGAATCTAAGCCTTCTAGTTGTCTTTAGTAACCATTAAATGGAAGGATTTGCATGGCATAGTTTTACAGTACCTGTGTCTTATCTGAGTGGAACACTTTATATCATTGTTTCATGTCACCTTAGATGATTGGTTGCTCTTTTTAATTAATTAATTAGTTCATTTATTTTATGTGTATGTGTGTTTTGCCTGCATTTATTTGTGTTCACCACATGCATGTATGCCTAGTGCCCCCATGGAGGCCAGATTCCCTGGGAGAGGAGTTACAGGAAGTCACAAGCCACCACGCAGTTCCTGTGAATTGAACCCAGATTCTCTGAAGTACAGCTTAACCACCAAGCTGTTCTTCCAGCCCTAGTCACTCCTTTTTGAAAAATCGAGATTCAATGACTCTTTGACTTGAACAAATAGTAATTGCTGAAAAAAAAATTCAGTGCTTTACTTTGTTTTCTAAGTTCACAGATACTCAGGTTGATGAAGACATTTTCTATCCCAAGTCTTTGCTGTCATCTAACAAATGCTATCAACTGAAGAAAGGAGCACCATAAGTGCATTAATAGGAAACATAATTTCCAGACCTTGCTGGATTTAGTATATTTATGTTATATATCAATAGAGAGACAGCTTGTTTGCATGGGAGTCACCATGAAAAACAGGTAAAAATCTGTTATAAAGTCTAGGCCAATGTTCTTTGATGACACCAGAGTTGCTTTTTTAAAAAGTGAGTGGTAAAATTAATTGAAGAAGCAAGAAGCAAACATAATGCTTCATCTCAGAAGAATAGCAACAACTGGAAGCTATGGGCAGCTCAATTGCGCACATGTGTGTGTGTGTGTGTGTGTGTGTGTGTGTACACCATTGATTGAAAAACCTAAAAACATTAAGTGGGTCCAAATAATCTTATAAGAATTCTGAATTCTAATAAACATTAAAATTGAATATTTTATAATTATTAGTCCATTGCCAGTTACTACGTATTAATGATTAGACAGTCACAGTTACTAGAAATGTGCCTCATTCACCCTCATGCACAACATAAAGTCCCACCCTGAGAGATGCCATCAGCACAACCATTGATCTATGTTTCCTTATTTCTGATCCAGCATTGCCAAACTGCTGTTAGCATTTTAACAAAGTCTACACTTTATGCAACAATGCCATTAGCTCCAATTAGTATATGAATTTTCATCTTCACAGTAGAGTCGTCATCTGTGGCCTAAATAAGGAAGGCAACTTATGGTACAAAATTTGGCCTGGTCTGCTAAGATCAGATTCATGTTGTTTTAAATGCTCCCCAAATGAAGAATGCGTGGTATTATATTCTTATCAAATCATATTTAAAGATTTATATTTAACCTTTGGAAATTGGCTGCTTGCCCAAACTTCTTGGTTGCTGCTAGAAATGGTGGTTAGTGGGTTTCTCTAAGGCAAACCCGGGCCAAGGCAAATTTTCTTCCACCCACAGAGTTTCAGTAGGGTATATCCTGCCTCTTAGCTGCCAGGTGAGGCAAGCTGCCAGACTCCAGTAGGCTTACTGCAGCAGACATATGAAAAAGTCCACCCACTCGGATGCTAAAGTAATCATCAATCTTTCAACAGAAAATAAACTACAGAGGAATGAGGAATTGGTAGCATTTCTCAGTCTGGAGGAAGCAGCCAGATTAGGGGATTGAACTTTGCTACCCTCTGTAGAGTATCCCTTCCGTATGTGGCTCCAGCATGGCTCACGGACCAGAGCTGTAGTCTCACCTTCTCCTGTCTTTGTTCCTGGATCAATGTTTCTTTACTTAGTTATAGCACTGTCTGTCCCCAGGCCTTTCCTTTCTCCATTCTCACAGCAACATGGAAGAGTGTTTGGAGAAACAGAATTGAGATGAACTAGATCACAACTATCACTCATATTGATGCTGTAATTTTTAGGTGGATGAAAATATGTAATGACCTTGTTTTCTCCACTTTAGACTTGACTTCATTAGGGAAAAAAAGGACTTTAAGTTATAAACATGTATAATTTATTATTATCTAAGACTTGTTTTTTCATAAGAAGTCAAACACATTTACATCAATCTATTTATGACTAAGACTCTATTAAAGAAGGTGGGGTTTTAACCTGGTGGATTATTCAGACACATTCTCCTGATAGACAGTCTTGAGAAAGTCCCTAAGTCTTTCACATCTATACTTATAGTTAGTGAAAAGATCCTTTGATCTCCGGTCCTGAGCTCTGATCTCTGGTCCTAGGTTCATCTGGCCACTTCTAATATGTTTGTGGCCTCAGATATGCATACTACCCTATAAGGCTATGACCCTCTGGTGCCCACCAACCTTGGGCACTTGGGTTCTTACTAAAGTTGAGAATTGTAGTCCCTGGTGCCATAGGCACTGATGCATTGTCCCCAGGGGCACTAGGACAATGTCCCTACCTAGAATATCCACTGTTTTCTGAGTATAGAACCCAGCTCACATTCCCAGAGCAAGAAATGATAAGGGTGATACTCCCCATTACTTGCTTATGCCTCAACGTCTTGACCCACTCTATCCTATGGATGTGGCTCAACCACATGTTTAATTCTTACCTCTCTTCTTCTGTATCTCAACAGGATTGGAAATACACACAGGAAGAGGGTTTGCTTCTGTCAGGAAACTGCTAACATAGTATGTACCTCCTAGAAAGTCTGGACCCCTTCAGAATTGGCAAGTAAGAAACATATTAATATCTCAATTTAATAGATTTTTTTACAGCCTAAGACAAAATTTTTATATTGGAATTTATCTTTTGTCACACAATAAAAATTCATATGGAAGTCATATGGAAACATTCACACCAATATTCTAACTTTTCTAATCCCTACTTTTCTTCTATGCATGCATTGTCTTGCAAATTTCAGCTTAGCACTGAATCATAAATAATCATATTTAAGAATTTTACTTTTGTAAGTGGCTTTATGTTTTAACGTTTAATCTTACTTAATGCCTCAACAAACTAAGGCAACTCTCACTTTCTATAACTACTGTGATGCTGCTGTTTTATACTATAAGGCTACAGCTAAGAGTCAAGGGCATCAGCTGGCAAAGAACTCTGAATTGGAATCTTCACTACTTATTAGTCTGATAATTAAATGCACCAAAATATTTCCTCTCTTAAGTGTGTCAACACATAATTTCCTCGACATAAAAGTATGAGTGTTCAAATCATTTTATTTTCGTCGTTGGATATTTTCTTTATCACTGAAAAGAGGGGAAGTTATGCTCTTGTTAAACTTTCCTCCAGTTTCCATTGAAGTTTTATCTTCTGTATGTACTATTCCTCTTTCTTTACACACAAATCCATGAGCTGTGGTCACAATACCAAAGGTAAAACAGTGTTTTTAAATGACCAGTTCTCCTTTATCCGTTTTCTTTTAGACCCCAGACAAATGCTTCACAAGGTCTTCAGCACCAATGCCAGAAACATGAGTGATGATCACTTATTTTCCCAGAACGTGATCATCATGGGATCATTTGAAGAAATTTATCCTTCCTGACTCCATTTCTGCTATGTATTCACTGCCTTGCCAATTTCAGTTCAACTCTGAATTGTAAATAATCATATTTAGCCATTTTCATTTTCAAAATCAAGGGTATCCCAGTTTAAATCAAACAACCTCAACCATCTATGTTATTAACATTGGCATGTCTAAGCACCCTCTCCCTACTCTGCAATGTATTTACCCTAGTCCATTAGTTTTGCAAAGTAAAGACCACAGTTTTATTTACATTGTTTGAGGTTACACAAATCATTCCACAGAAAATATGTTAAAGAAACATTCATTGCCAAGGAAATCAACCGTCTCCATTTATCTAGCTCCTGGTAATATTAAACACACATGGGACTGACTCTGAAGGTCACCTGTAAATTGGAGAAATGGCAGCACCTATATTCACAATTGAATATGACATGTGATACTTTGTGTGAATCAACACCCCTGATTTAAAGATCCGATCAAACTGTTTTGTTATTTTTTTCAATTCCAGTAGGTGAATTTTCTGATCTCTGTGTACATGTTTGGTACCTAACAAACATCAATGGGGTGCTTACATATGGAAAAGGAATTAGACCTCTCACCATGTTGGAGACATCAGAGTTGTTAGTCTCTTTACTGTGTTCATTGTTCAAATTGCTTCAACAATTGTTTGCCACAAGTACACATAATAATATATTCTAAGTTTAAAGATGAAATTATGTGAGAAGCATACAGGTAGCAGTCATAGAATGAGAGATATTCTATTTATTTATTTATTAAGGAGACACGTGACCTTTAAAAGGTATTTTGTATGCATGCAAAAATCAAAGAATAACAAACAGATTGGATCTCTAATTCTATTATTGCATATATTTTTCTAAGATACATTCATCAGAGAACTTATTCATTCATTAAAGGTCTCTGATGAAACTGAGAAGTAGGAACCACTGATATTTCTTGGGATAATTAATCCTTGACATTACACAAGAAGATTGGTAAATATATAAGAAATATAATAAGTCAATAATAAAATCCAAATATTCCAATGTCAAAGACAAGAAATTTGGCTCGACTTTTACTACTAAAATATTCACATGGGTGGGAATAAACTTATAAAAATGTACAACCTCAAAAAATAACATACTTAAGACCTCAGCGAGATTTTGTCTGAAACATAACAAATTCGCAAAACTAATGAAATCAAATCATTCAAAGTGTTAGTGAATATATGGACCAAGGGAACACTCACACATACATAGAGGTGGCCTTAAGAATGAGGATAACCTTTGGAAAAATATTGTTCATAACATTCATTCATATGCCCTATGGGTTAGAAATTCTGTTTGGAAGTATATATCCTAAAGAAGAGCTGCATGTGGTGATTCATGCATCTAATCATAGCACTTGAGAAGTATAGACAGGAGAATCAGGAATTCCAGTTCATCCTGAGCTACTTCACAAGTTCAAGGCCAGCCTGGCCTACATGAGATGCCACAGCAAGCATCTGCTTCAAAAAGAGAAAGAAAGGATGAGAAAGAGACAGAGACAGAGAGTGGACACATAGAGAGATACATAGATACTTGCAATCTTACGGAACTTAAAACCCAATGTCACCATGTCACAAACAAAAGTGCATATATTGATAAAAATCATGTTCCTTGCCCCAGAAATTTCTGAAACCAGCCCAGATGTCCATCAAAAGACTAGGTCTGCGGCTTTCTAAAGTTAATATGGCCTGTTTCGTACAGTAACATACAGTAGTGAAAACACAAAATACGGCTATTTACATCAGGGTGAGAGAATCTTAAAACCCAAGCGGACTATCATAAAGACATACAGTGGAAGAACATATAGTTTATACTTCTTTATTAAAGTGTAATGTAAGCAACAGCAGTAAGAATGAAAAATATAAATCCTGCATAATGAGAACTTTTGAATAGAGATAAGAAGACAGAAAATGAGGAGCATACAGGTAGAGGACTCACAGAAAAGAGGCTAGCTCTTAAACTGAAACAGATGCACAGGAACATAAATAATTATGATACATAGAAGATACTCACAAATACGAATAATAAATGTCCAGGCGTTTTATAAGACATATTCTTCAGTAATTTCATAGCAGGCTTTCTCATTTCAACACTACTGATATGTTCATTGGGCTGGGCAAGTTTTTATGGTGTGAGTGTATTTTACACATTGTCAGACACTGGCAGGCATGTTTGACTCTGTTCCTCGTACTAGAGGTAAGCATTCAGTTGTGAACCCACAAATGTCTGCATACAGTACCAAACATCTCATTGAGGGCAAAACTGTATCTACTAGAGATCCACCGTTTTATATAAATAGGTTGTGTGAAATTTCCAAGAATTTATATTGCATTCATTCGAGCAAATATTAGGATCTAAAAACCCTGAATGGTCACTGTTACACACATACACATGTATGTGCATATGCACATCGCCTGTAATATTAAAATACTGTTTTTTACTTATCAGATGCCTTTTCATTGTACATAAAATATTATGACTCAGAGTCAGCAATGCATGTGTACTAAGGCTCTGCAAGAATTTGGACCTTGAAAAAGTCTTACCTCTACATGAATTTGTACATATTATTCTTTCAGGAATGCTTCTGTCTCTTATAGTCATTCTGACTCACAAGGAATTCATCCTTTTTCCTGCTTTGTGCATTCTCCTACCTCCTCTAGTCTCCCAGTACAGCCCATACATGCTGTTGCAATCTGATACACACACACACACACACACACACACACACACACACACTGAATTCCATCCACTTACTCTCCATGCTTTCTTCATTTTAATAAATGAAACTGAGCTTGTTGACTCATCTGTTCTCAGCAAGTAATCATAATAACTGCATGTTGAAAGCTTACAATCAATGAATTAGTTTGAGAGCTTTGTTAACTTCAAAACAAGTAACAAAATTAATCAGTTCTGTTATTAACTCATGGCTGAAACTATAAGTCAAATACAGTTTGAATTGTTTTGGTCAAAACTTACAACATTTTATAAAATATTGTGCACCCTAATAAACTTATCTGGGGTCAGAGACAGAACAGCCACTAGATACAAAGGCTAGAAAATGGTGGCACTCACACCTTTAATCCTAGCATTCCAGAGGCAGAAATCCCTCTGGATCTCTGTGAGTTCAAGGTGACACATGCCTTTAATCCCAAGAAGTGAGCCTTTAATCCCAGGGAGTGAGGCAGAAAGCAGAAAGGTATATAAGGCGTGAAGACCAGAAACTAGAAGCTTTTAGCTGGTTAAGCTTTCAGGCTTTTGAGCAGCACAGTTCAGCTGAGATTCATTCTGGATGAGGATTCGGAGGCTTCTAGTCTGAGGAAACAGGATCAGCTGAGGAACTGGCGAGGTGAGGTAGCTGTGGCTTGTTCTGCTTCTCTGATCTTCCAGCATTCACCCCAATACCTGGCTCCAGGTTTATTTTTATTAATAAGACCTTCTAACAATTCTGCTACAGTTAAGTTTCTTATCATACAGACCAAGTAGACTTTATATTTTTAAATGCAGGAGGTGACAGAAGAGTTTCATGGGTATTCAAGGCTTGGGAATCCAAAGATTTTCAAGTTTAGCATTAATTGGTTTCTCCCTTTTCTGTGGTGATATACTGTGCACCCAGTAAAACTTACCTGGGGATCAGAGGACAGAGCCAGCCACTAGATTAGACATAGAAGCCAGACAGTGGTGGCACACACCTTTAATCCTATCACTCAGGAGGCAGAGATCTGCCTGGATCTCTGTGAGTTCAAAGCCACACTGAGAACAGAGCTAGGCAGTGGTGGCACACACCTTTAATCCCAGCACTTGAGATCTCATGCCTTTGCTTGGAAAGCACACATGCCGTTAATCCCAGGAAGTGACGTGGCTGGGTGGAGAACAGTATATAAGGTGTGAAGAGATAGGAGCTATGCAGCAGTTGAACTGAGACCCTCAGGGGTCCTCGGCTTCAGTCTGATGATTTGTGGAAACAAGATCGGCTGAGGAGTTGTCAAGGTGAAGTTGGCTGTGGCTTGTTCTGTTTTTCTGATCTTTCAGCTTTCACCCCAATATCTGGCTCAGGGTTTTTATTAAAAGATCGTTTAGCAATTCGTGTTACATTTCAAACAAAATTAGTATTTTGAAAACATTTGCAGAGGTGGAGACATGACTTGGCAGTTAGGAGTAACTCCTGCTCTTGTAGCATGCTGGAATTTGGTTCACAGCACCCTCATGAGGCAGCTAACACTTGCCTGTAACTCCAGCTCCACGGAATCTAATGCCCTCCTCTGGCCTCTATGGACACTAGCACCCATGTCCGCATGCCACACACTGACAAACATGCATGCACGTAATTAGAAACATTAAATCAAGGACCAGGAGAGATGGCTCTGTAGTCAAGGGCACTTGCTGCTCCTGCAGAGGACCTGTTTGGTTCTCGCCCCCACATGATGGCTCATAATCATCTATAGCTATGAATGGGACCCAACACTGTCTTCTGGCCTCCCTGTGCATCAGGCACACAAGTGGTGCACATACATAAGTGAAGGCAAAACACTCCTACACATACATTTAAAATAAATAATACACTTTAAATTAATCTTTAAAATATATTTGTTATTACATTTATGCATATGGAGGCATGCATGTGGATGTCAGAAGACAATTTGTGGGAGTCAGTTCTCTCAGTTTATATGGGTCCCAGGAGATAAATTTTAGGTTACCAGACTTATTAGCATTTTCTTTACCCGCTGAGCCTCATAGCTGGCTGGCTTACTAACATTAATATATAGAATATTATTTAAATTAATAAATAGATAAAATAAAATTTTAAAATCTAAATTAAATATATATTTCCTGGTTTTCAATTTAAATTCTTATAAAGTATAAAAATGTTCCCCTCTGCATACTTAATTTTTTTTCTTTTATATATCCAAAATGTGTTTATTGGGATGGTTCTCACTCATCTTGAATCAGGTGCTTTTCAGTACTGCTTCCTCCTGAAGGAGCATCCTTCTGTTAGCCTTGCTTTTCTGCCTGTGGGCTGACAGAGGTCAATGGAGCAGCCGACACACCGTTTGTGCATGGTGAAAGACCGTGGTGATCTTACAGCATCCTGGGCATTTCACATCCATAAATTGGGAATTGGGGCTGGGCACCAGGAGCTTTTTCTTGTGTTTCCTCTTTTCCTCTTCTGGAAAGGGATGAAGGAGATCCTTTGTGAGAGGCATGTTCTCCTAGGGAGGTTGTCACCTCCAGAAAGGCATACTTATATTTTAATTAACATATTCTTATGAGACTTTTGGTAAGAAATTAAGACATAAATATGATCTTTTTAATGACATAATTGTTAAAATCATGTATTCATTTTCAGTTTTTGACCAAAGTAGTGACTACTGGGTTTTTACTTGAAATGTTAAAAATAGCTACATTACTCAATTAGCATAAGTGCCCATGAATAAAGAAAACATGACTCATCATGATTTATTCAACAGGAAAATGAATGGAACAAGAGAAACCATCCTGTTAAGTGTATGAGCCAGAATGAGAAATTCAGGTGGCACATGCTTTCTCTCAGGTGGGGAATCTACATGGGGAAAAGGTATAAAAGTAGAAAGGGAACTAGGGAGGGAAAGAGATGAGCAGTAGGGAAGAGGGAGACACATGCTATGGAATAATCCTTTTGTACACTGTGGAGATTTGTCACTCAGATTGGTTTAATAAAAAGCTGACCGCCTGGTAGCCAGGCAGGAATTATGGGTGGGACAACCCAACTAGGAGAATGATGGGAGAAGAAGGGCAGATTCAGAGGAGATGCCAGCCAGCCACCAAGGAAGCAGGACACGTAGAAAATGAGGTAACAAGCCATGAGCCACATGGCAAAGCACAGATAAGAAATATGGCTTAATTTAAGAGTAAGAGTTAGGCAGTAATAAGCCCGAGCTACCGGCCGAGAATTTATAAGTAATCTTAAGTCTCCCAGTAGGTTATTTGGGAGCAGGCAGTCAGGACAGGAAAACTTCACCTACAGACACAGGAAGGTAGTAGGGGCTAAGTGAAATCATTACAATATACAGATGTATAAAAATGTCAAAATGAATCACTATTTTGTTTAACATTTAATACTAATTTAAGGTTTAAGTGTAGAATTCCATAATGTCCTTTTAAAATTCAACAGTCATCTTAAATCTAAGCTGTCAATTTACAAATCGTATTAATAATAATAATAAATCCACAGAGAAATAATTAAATCTAATCACCTCTGGCATGAGAGTAACCACACAACCCCAGGCATCAGCCACAGATATGTGCACACGATAGTGCTTCCAATATCTACACAGAGATGAGCCAATAGTTCTTACTGCTCTAAAAATTCACAAACATTCATGAAACATGTAGAAAATAAGGTGCTGGATAGTTTAAAATTTTTATTTATGATAAAAAAATTAATAGACTGTCAACAATCCCAAATCCATTAATGTAAGAGCAATTACCATGACAGACGTTAAAAGAAAGAAACCCCCACTCTTGTGCATTGTGTTTTTTCTATTTCCAGATTAAGAATACTTTATAAAGATTAGCTTTTTTCAAAAAACAACTCAGGTAAATGGAAACTGCTTAGATTGAAGTACAGAAATTATTCTTCCCCTACAGTACATGCAGTCTGAAATTTTGTGAATAAGCAATGATATTTCTCTTGTATTTTTCATCGGTCAAATGCTTTTTCCTGATGAGTACAGAGTAAATCTCCTTTGTGGTGGTATTGTGTTCCCCAAAATATTGTGTATGCTAATAAACTTATCTGGGGTCAGAGAACAGGACAGTCACAATATTAAACATAGAGGTTAGGCAGTGGTAGCATACGCCTTTAATCCTAGCATTTCAGAGACAGAAATCCCTCTGGATCTCTGTGAGTTCAAGGCCACATTGGAAACGGCCAGGCACGGTGATACACACCTTTAATCCCAGAAAGCCACACCTTTAATCCCAGGGAGTGGTAGTAGAAAGCAGAAAGGTATATAAGGCGTGAGGACCAGAAACTAGAAGCATTTGGCCTGGAGAAGCGGCCTGGAGAAGCATGTGGCTGGTTAAGCTTTCAGGCTTCTAGCAGCAGTTCAGCTGAGACCCATTCTGGATGAGGGCTCGGGGCATCCAGTCTGAGGAAACAAGACCAGCTGAGGACCCAGCGAGGTGAGATAGCTGTGGCTTATTCTGTCTCTCTGACCTTCCAGTGTTCACCCCAATAACTGGCCTCGGGTTTGATTTTATTAATAAGAACTTTTAAGACTCAGTCTACACTCCTTAGCCTTGATTTTCTTTCTATGTCAAAGAGTTAAAAAAGATTGATGGGTTACTTTGTCCTGATTAATTTATCTCACTTGAATGCACCTAAAGAACAAGGATCATGTTAGAAGACATAGTGTTTCCCATAATTAATATAAAATATGTGATTCATTAGCTGAAATGACCGTGTTATAAATGATTCCCATTATCGTTGCAGTTTCTATACTCCTTTCTCCAACAGCAAACATACTTCCCTTGTGGAGAATGAGACCTAAGTCAACCGACATACAGCATCACGATGATAGTCTCAACTGAAATGTGGCATCACCATGATTGTCTACATCTCACTGAAAATCAGTAAATGAATCTACTGGTAATTTGGGCATGTTAAAAGGCCTCTACTGAAACAATGGCTTACTCATTTTGAAAATGATTTCTGATTTTCATCCTCATAATGCCTTCTAATTTTTGCACCTTAGAGGGTGCTAATTTCACTATACATTAGTGAAGCCTATTTGCTTGTTTGTACTCAGGTTTGATAGTATGGGTCAATTTATTCCAAACTAATCACTCACTGAAATAGGAGAATCACAAGGTGAAGAACTGGCCAAGAAACTGCTTTACTATGAGTGTGTGTGTTAGGTTTCCAGCATTTTCTTTGATATTTTTGTTCTCATTTTTCAAATTAAAATGTTAATTTTAATTACATCATTTGCCCCCTTCCCTTTCCTTCCTCCAACCCTTTTCACACACACACCCTTTACTCATTGTTTCCATTCAAATTCATGGCCTCTTTTTCTGTAATTGTAGGGGTGTGTGTGTGTATGTGTGTGCGCGCGCGCGCGCGTGTGCATGTATGTGTATGTTCTTAAATATATAAAAACAGCCTGTTCAGTCTGTAGATAAAGAATGACAAGTAACTATAGTTGGACTTTTCTCTGGGCCACTACCTCACAAAAAATGACATGGAGACTTATTTTTAGTTATGAAAGCTTGGCCTATAGCTTAGGCTTGTCCCACTAGCTCTTCCAACTTAAATTAACCCATTTACACTCATCTGCATATTGCCTTATGACTTTTTACCCCTCTTCCATCTTGTGCCTCCTGTTTCCTCTCTGTGTCCTCTGGTGTAATTTTCCCACCTTGATTCATCTCCACTTCCTCTCTCTGTCCCAGAAGTCCAACCTAACCTCCTTCTACCTAGCCATTGGCCATTTCGCTCTTTATTAAACCAATCAGAAAGCACCTTGGCAAAGACACATCTTCACAGAGTACAGAAAGATTATTCCACAACAAGCAAATAAGGAATGCTGAGAGTGGGACAGTCTTCCTTGGGGAAGAAACTCCAATTCATTATCCAATACTAAGTGGTCAGCCCTGAACTTGATTGACTGATTGATTGAGTGAGTGAGTGAGTGGTTGATTGTTATTTTTCTTTGAGATAGGGTCTTGCTGTGTAGCTTCCTGGCCTGGACTTCACTATGTAGACCATATTGGCCTGGAACTTTAACCCCAGAGTTCTGGGGTTAAAGATGGGCAGCACCACACCCAGCCTAATGTCCTCTATTTTAAATCACAAGATTCAGTGTTTCTGCTTTGCTTCTTATAATACTCCTGGCCCAACCTCTTACAGCAAACAAGGAAGACATATCTGGAGCTTTTGTGATGTATTTTAGCAATTACAGAACAGGAAAAAAATCAACTTATTTATCCCCAAAGGTCATTTTTCCTTCTGTCCTTCCTTGCGCATTCTCTTCTCTTCCTTAATTATTTACAATAATGGGGTAAGTATTTAGGTAGAAATGGGATCCAGTCTGTCAGTTTGCAAAGATATTCAATCTGTATTACCTACCATAATGGCTACCAATAATATTCATTAATTCAACTGTTATTTATTTAGGCTATTGTTATAAATGCCAGGCAGTGTTGAGAATCACAATATACCAAGAAGGGAATATATAATGATTCATACACATTACACTTTCTCCAAGATTTATGTATTTTTGCCTTATGCCTATGACTGTTTGCCTGCATATATGTTTGTGCACCACATGCATGTTTGATACTTCTAGAGGACAGAAAAGGATGTCAGATCTGCTAGATCTAGAGAGTTCTGAGCCTTTGTGTGAGTTCTTGGAACTGAATTCAGGTT
>CABHPH010132080.1:13766-41963 GCA_902168325.1 Peromyscus nudipes | reverse complement strand
ACTCAGTTAATACTTTTCTTAATTCTTTATCTGACACAGCTCTTGTTATAGCTGTGTTTAGCCTTTGTAAAAAATCAGTGAAGGGTTCGTGCGGTCCCTGAAATATCTTTGTGTATACCTCAGTTGGTTTTCCAGGTTCTGGAATTTTTTCCCAAGCATTTAGAGCTGCTGTACGGCATAGGGATATTGTATGCTCATCATAAGTGGCTTGTACATTCCTGTCAGCAAAACATCCCTCACCAAGTATTTGATCTTGGGAGATCACAAAACCTCTGATTTTACCTTGTTGTTCTAAATTTTTTGCCTCTTCTCTCAACCAGCTTTTCCACTGTAACTGCTGGCTATATTCTAGAACAGCTGAAATTAACTGATGCCAGTCGTCTGGAATGATTCTATGTGAGGTAGACCACGAGTTTAACATCTGTTTTACGTATGTGGAGTGTATCCCATACGTAACTACTGCTTCCTTTATATTTTTAAAGTCCCTTGTTGAAATTGGTTGTAATGTATATGTATTATATGGCTCGGGGTGTGTGTCATCTGCTGGCTTCTGATGGACGATAACAGGATAAGCCATTGTATGAGAGCCATTTGGAGATGTTATAACCTCTATGGTCTTACCTTTCTGCTTATTAGGTCCCTTGTCATGTTTACTGAGAGTTTCTTCTAGGGCTTGCAAACGAGCACCTAGGGTCTGTTCTAGGGAGTGAACCTCCTCTCTTGCAAGGGATTCCATATTTCTCATGGAATCATAGAAGTTTTTATGTTCCTCAGAAACAGATGATTCCATGGACCTCATCTTATCAATTAACGATAATCTTTCTTCCTTATATACTGTCTGAGTAGCCACAACTTCACTCTGGAGAGTTAGTGTTCTATCCATTAAATATTCATATTTATTATCAATAAAATCAATTTTGGGTACAAGCCTGTTTTGTAAATCCTGATTAGCAGATTCCAGAGAAAGAATCTTTTTCTGTAAGCCTTCATTGCTATCTTTTAAAGCAGATTCCAGAAAGAGAATCTTCTTCTGTAAACCTTCATTGCTATCTTTTAAAGCCTGTATCAGTCCCAATAATGACTCATCTTTGTTCTTGTTATTAAACCAGTGTTTGAACACTGTGTGAATTATTACGATGAATGCCAAAATGGTACAGGCCAGATATGCCTTAGGAAGGTCGTATATTTCCAGGAAAATGTCATTCATCATACAGGCAAAAAGGTTTTTAAATTCTTGTGAGGTAATGTTGTCGGCCATATTACAAGAATTACTCAAAATTTGTTAATCAATTTTAAGGTGTAAAATTAGCAAGTACTTTTACTTGAAACAATACGTTTGTTTGTCTCGCTTACCTTTCGTGGTTTTGGGGGGTGTAGTAGCAGTTTTCAGCCAGCAGGTGGCGTTGGTACAGCTCCCAAGCAGGGCCTGCTGGTGACCTTGCTGGCCACAGGTGAAGGCAGAAGTCGAGATGGCAGGGGGCTTGAACCAGCACTCAGGGGGGAGGGGAATGCCTCACTCACAGCGGTTTTTCGCTGGTCTGGGGGCTAAGCTAGGGAACTGAGACTGGGCTAGATGCTCCTTTTTTGGGGGAATGGAACCATGTAGGCGTTCCCTGGTTATATGGAACTTTGTAGGCGCGTTTAGGTACCCGCCAGCCGGGAGGGAAGGAGGCTGAGGGTGGGAGCCACCCAAGCCTTTGGAATTTGCCCCACGTGAGCGCCAGATATTGGTGAAATTACTAAGGCCACTCCACGTAGTTAAAAGGAGATTTATTTAAAGGCGTAACTCACAAATGAAGGGATAGGTAGATGATGGGCTCTGGAAGAGACGCAGCACAGTCCGGCGGTGTTCTCTGGAGAACTTTCCTCGGTCTACCTCTCGCGTCCAGGTCCAGGAAAACAGAGAGCGCCGCGCATCCCGATCTCAGGTCTTCAGGCCCTCCCTTGGCCCCGCCTTGTAGGCGTGATTGTTACGGAAGCCTCATTGGGTGTTGGAACTTCCAGACCAAAGCTGGAGTGGCTACCCACTACACATGTCTGCTCCTGGCAGCACTGGATTTACTTCAGAAGAGGATGGGCATCAAAGACACTCCATATGGAGTTTATCTTCACCTTGGCAAAAATAGCCATTTGGGCAAGAAACTGTTCTTGCCTGGACTGCTTGATCGAATGGACATGCAGGACCCATAAGAAGGTGACCACTGAACTTTGCTTGACAAAATGGTCCTTCAGGTTCCTGCTTCACAGAGGAAACTGCCAGACATTCTACAGGACACAGGAAAAAATGATTGAGAGACTCTAGGCCTGTGAGCTGAAAACAGATGCCCCAACTTTACAAGAGAACTTTGAATGACTGTCCAGGCTGTCACCTGTCTCTGTCTACCCTGCAAGACTCCCGAAAGTTGCTTGCATCTTCTCCATTTCTCAGGTAGTATTATATCCTTCTGAGGTCTTTGATGTGGTTGAAGACTAGATAGTTATAATTTCCTCAGTTATGATAAAAGATAAGTTAGATGTAAAACCTTAAACTCATAAATATAAGATAGATAGGATATCTTCTTTAATATTGTAACTATAATTCTTGCTCGATAATTGTTTTGTTATATGTAATTTTACTATGTTAAAGTTAAAACCTTCCTTTTTAAAAAAGAAAAAAAAAAGGGCAAGTGCTGTGGATATCACTCTGTATCAATAAAGCGCTGATTGGCCGGTAGCCAGACAGGAAGTATAGGCGGGACTAACAGAGAAGAGAAGAGAAGGAACAGGAAGGTGAAAGGAGAGAGACTGGCTGGAGCCGCAGCGAGGAGAAGGAAGATGTAAAGTACCGGTAAGCCACGAACCACGTGGCAAAGTAGAGATTAATAGAAATGGGCTAAATATAAGAGTAAGAGCTAGACAATGATAGGCCTGAGCTAATGGCCAAGCAGTTTAAATAATGTAAGCGTCTGTGTGTTCATTTTATGAATGGGTTCGGTCAGGGAACCAGGGACTGGCGGGACTTGGGAGCTGGAGACTGGCGGGACTTGGGAGCTGGAGAGAAGCTATCCAGCAACAGCATTTAACTGCTCTTCTACCAGCTATTCTAAAGCCTGGAGTTTCTCTGTTGTTAAAGGCCATTGCTGAACCCATACAGACTTGTCTGTTAACCATTTTAAAGGTAGAGCTGTTGGTGTCTTTGGAAGATCATCAGTAGTTGTGCCCTGTTCTTGTATAATATGGATGGCTGGTGACCACTCAGTATAATGCCTTCTAATATTTCTCTCAGAAACATGTGCTAGTTTAGTATTTGTTTCTGAGACTGGAGGGATGTTAATCTGAGTATTCCATTGTTGCAACAGGTCTCGACCCCACAGGTTCATAGCTATGTTAGCCATATATGGCTTTAATTTACCTCTCTGTGCTTCTTGACCTATACAATCGAGCCATCTTGCACTCTGTTTTACTTGAGATAATGTCCCAATTCCTAACAGTTGAACGTTTACCTCCTGAAGAGGCCAAGTTGGATGCCAAAATTCTGGTGCAATTATGGTAACGTCTGCACCTGTGTCTACCAGACCAGACAACAAAACACCATTTATTCTTATTGTTAATTTTGGTTTTTGTTCATTAATAGAAGTTTGCCAAAAAATTTTCTTTATGTTTTTTCTTGAATTTTCTATTCTCTCTGTTTCATCATCCTGACCAGCATGATTTATTTCGATAGGCATTTGGTTATTTAATCTCTCTGAGCAGGGATTTCCTCTACAACTGCAGGAAAGGTTTGAACTGGATTTGCTGTGGGGGCCTCCAAGAGGCCCCTCTGGGAGTTTCCTGAAGACTGAGGCAAAGGATTACCTTGTCTGTCCCTTGTTGATCTACATTCATTGGTCCAGTGTTTTCCCTTACCGCACCTTCTGCATACTCCAGAAGGAAGGGGCATTCTGTTACCATTGTTCCTTGAAGAAACATTGTTCCTAGGAGTGACCTGTTTACAGTCCCTTTTCAAATGTCCTTGCTTTCCACATCCAAAACATCTAACATTCCTCAAACCTTTTGAAATTGCTTCTCCTACCCACATATCACCATGGTCATGAGCCTCCACATTAACTGTGTCTCTAATCCAATCTTCCAAGGGTGCAGATTTTGCCTTTAACGGCCTGATTATTCTTTTGCATGCTGCATTCGTGTTCTCAAAGGCCAAAGATTCAATTATTATCTGGCTAGCTTCTGAATCGGGGACCATTCTCTTTACTGCTGAAGCCAGTCTTTGTAAAAAATCTGTGAAAGATTCTTTTGGGCCTTGTACAACCTTTGTAAATGACTCAGCTTTTTTTCCTGGTTCCTCAACTCTGTCCCATGCACTCAAGGCTGTCGTTCGACACAGAATTAAGGTTTGGACATCATAGAAACATTGTGTTTGTACTGAAGCATATTGACCTTCTCCAATAAGCTGATCCTGGCAGACTTGTATTCCTTTATCCCTCCATTGTTTTTCTATGTTTTTAGCTTCATCCTTAAAATACATGTGCCACTGGAGCTTCTGGCTTGGCTCCAGAACAGCCTGTGCCAGCTCCCGCCAGTCCTGTGGTATAATCCTATTATATGTTGACCAGGAGTTTAACATTTGCTTTACATATGGGGAATGCATGCCATAAGATACTATTGCCTCCTTAAACCTTCGTAAATCCAACATGTCAATTGGAGCCCAAATATTTTTTGTAGTCATTTGATCAGGCGACTGCTGTACGGTTACCGGATAAACTAAGGGTGACTGTGTGAAAACAGGCTTTCTCTCTGTAACCTTATGATCCACAACTTCACTCTTAATTTCTTCTGTCTGAGTTTTTTCAGGTTTAACAAGTTTTTCTAAAACTGTCATCCTGGCACTTAAATTTTTAAATAGTAAAATGAGTATAAACATAGTAATAAACTGCATAATTCGATCAATATTAATCATCTCATACAGTTGTTCCATTGTCAGACTGCCTAAAAATGCAAACAAAGCCCAATTTTCTTCCAATGCACACAGAAAACCCATTTTTTTTAATGTGGAAAAAATTTCTCTGTTAAATAGTTTACTTTAAAATATTTACCAAGTCTTCTTAGAACAGTAGAAATCAGAGGGAATTTCAAAACAGCCACCTAGTGTCCAAGGTTTGGAGGGAGGGAGGGAGGGAGGGAGGGAGGGAGGGAGGGAGAGAGAGAGAGAGAGAGAAGAGAGAAGAGAGAAGAGAGAAGAGAAGCCCTGGCTAAAAGCTTAAATCCAGACACGTGTCCCCACTTGAGCTGAGTCAAGCTTGGGCTAGGCTTCCTTAAGTTCCGACCACGTGCGTTGGCTTTACAGGCAGGGACCCTATTCGGCAGGGGCAGGCCCGAGTTGTTTGTAGCACCGGCTTTAAACTAACCGGCTTTTAAGCTAACCGCTTGCGACCTGAGGCCAAACCGACCTGGCCCCGGCTGGAGAGCCGGCCGTCCAGAACCAACTGCCAAGGCGGGAAACCGGACCAGCTGCGGACCCGCCGCCAAGCCAAGTCAAGCGGTTTCTTATGAATTTTTGTCACGTTGGGCGCCAAATGTAGATGTAACCAACTGTCTTATTAAATAAGAGACACAGAGCCAATGTAAAGATAAAAGCCCAAGAGGTCAGAGCTAAGAGCCTTACCCGCTTTCCGCCAGCTAGCCTCTCCCGCCAAGAGACCTCTCTGAAAAGGGAGCTACTTCCTGTGTGTTTGCCTTATAAAGAGTTCTTGTTCTTCCTTCTCATTGGTTGTAAACCCAACCACATGACCGTCTCGTCACTGCCTGTCTGTAGGTCACTCCAGGTCTTCAATGGTTGGTATTGAGATTAAAGGCGTGTGTCTCCAATGCTGGCTGTATCCTTGAACACACAGAGATCTACCTAGTTCTGCTTACCAAGTGCTGGGATTAAAGGCGTGCACCACTACCGCCCTGGCTTTCCCTATGGCTTGCTAATAGCTCTGACCCCTAGGCAATTTTATTTATTAACATACAAATAAAATCACATTTCAGCACAAATAAAATACCACTATAAATACCATTGTAAATATAACATTCTTTATTGATTCATAAGTTGCATTTATGAAACATCTCCTTGTTTCTAGATGTTTCAGGTGCCGCTAGTATTTGTGATTTCAAAATGTTCCTGTGTATACATATTCTTAAATTTTCAGAATTTCTTACAGGCATCCTAGTTATATTTGTTTATGAGAAACAGTCAGATCTTTCATTGTGTATTTATAATATGTAATAATTAAATCAGTTTTATTACCATATCTATTACCTCAGACATTTGTCATTTATTTGTGCTAGGAATGTTCAAAATGCTATTCTCTTTTAGCTATTTTGAACCATTTAATTATTATCAATCATAATTATCCTGCTGTTCTATAAATACTACAAGAATTTTATCTCAAACCTCTGGTGTGTTTTTGGGAATAAAAATCCTTGTTTAATATTTTCTTGTTTTCTTTGAAAGTATTCTAGAAAAAGTATTACTGAGTTATAAAATAGAAACTTTTTAAAGATTTTTAAAGATTTTATTATTTTTATGTATATGAGTATTTCCCTGAATGTATGTCAGTGTAATATATACCTTTAGTGGCCAAGGAAGCCAGAAGAGAGGGCATAAGATTCCCTGGGACTGGAGCTACAGATGGTTGTGAAGCACCATGTGGGTATCGGGAATTGAACCCAGGTCCTCTGCAAGTCCAGCAAGCACTCTAATCCACTGAACCATCTCTCTAGCCCCAAGATTGAAACTTTTTAACAGATTTATTTCCTATATTTAGGTTTAGTTACAAAATAATGGCGTTAATTTTGACGTTTTCACGTGAATAGCAATCATTGTTGTTTGCCTAAATTTGTCCCCATTAACCTCTCTTGTTCCCCCATCCTGCTAGCTCTTTATCCTCTCCAAACAGATACCTCATACTTTCATGTCATATATACATGTTTAAATCTAATTCCACATATAAGAGAAAACATATATTTGTCTTTCTTTTACCATGTTTTGCTCTCTCTTGTCCTTTCCTTTAGACCTCTTCCTTAGCTCAGTTGGTAGAATGTTTGCCTAACATGCACAAAGCCCTGGGTTCAATTCTCATTACTGAATAAGCCAGGCCAGGTGGCACATGTTTATAATACTAACACTTGGGAAGTGTAGACAGGAGGATCAGAAGTTCAAGGTCAGCCTTGGCTACATGCAAGTTCAGGGCCAGCCTGTGCTATATGAGACTGTATCTCAAGGGGTTATACCAGTGTTTTAAATTTTGGATGGATTGTGTTTTCTTTGATGCTTAATGCATATTTGGGGGGTGTGTACATGTGTGTCCATCCATTTGTGTATATTAGGAAAAAAGAAATCTTGAATTCCACATTAAGTAGAGGGATTCTGACCCTTAACCCTGTACAGAGCCAAATGGATGAAACAGTCTGACTACATATATCTTATAATTGGTGAGAGCAAAAGAAGCTGTTAAAATCACTATCCTTCTACTCATGAAAGGAGTATCAATAAATTAATGCCATCACAGATGTGCTTTAGAGGAGCTATTGGAAGCTATACATAGACAACTTTGTGGCAAAACTTGTAATCAAGAACTCTAAGCTACTCAAGAGGCCTAAAGGTCATGGAACAATGCAAATCACAGGTATAAGATAAGATGTCAAAATTTTAGCACTCTTAGAGGAAAAGGTAGGAAAAATCTTTAAAGCCTGTAATTAAGTGATGCATTCTTTATAAATGGCACAAATAATTTGATCTATAAGACAAAATTATAAATTTAGACTTTGTAAAATAAAATAAAATAAATGAAAAGACAGATTACTGGCTGAGGAAAAGGTTTTGCAAGTACATGTCAAAACTCTGACTAATATATACAAAAGACTCGATTAAAAAATAAGGACTTAATGTGCACACACATACCCCATACACATACACATAGGTGATTGATGTAGTCAGTGGCTGTGTTGTTGAATAACTCCAAGTGAGAATAATAGTGAAGAAGTGAGTAAGTGAGATTAAGTGTGAGTGAATGAATATGTGAAAGACTAAATGAGAGTGAGGGAGGAAGTCTGCAAGTGAATGTGAGAGTGGAGATGTGTGAGAAAGTGTGAATGAAAATTTGACAGAATGAGAATGTAACAGTGAGGGAGAATTCTTATGTTGAGTAGCTAGACAGAGAGAGACTGAGTGAGCATGAGGGATTATTTGAGTAAAGGAATATGTGAATGAGTGATGGGAGGAAGTGGGGATGTAAATGAGAGTAAGTATGAAGAACTGAGTGAGAAAGTGACTGAAAGCAAGGGAGTGTAAATGAGTGAGAATAACTAGTGAGGAAGAGACAGAGTGGCCAAGACAGTGGAGGAAGAAATGATTCTGATGTTATGGAATATGTGTATGAGTGAGAATGAGTAGGAGTGGGAGAGATAATTATATGAATGTCCAAAAATGAGGGAAAATGATTGGAGTGGCAGTGGGTATGTGAGGGACAGTGAGAAACTATGAATGAGCATGATAGAGTGAATGACTGTGGGAATGAGGGGATGACCAGGTGTGCATGCGTGATTGAATAAGTGATTTAGAGTATATGTATAATAGTGAACATGTTAGTGACTGAGAGAGCAAGACTGAATCTGGGAATAAGTGACTGAGAGTGAAGGAGTGTGGGAGTGACTGAGAGTGAGGAAGCATGGAAGTAAGTGAACAATGAAATGGGTGACTTGAGAGTGAGGGAGTGTGTTAAAAAAAAAAAAACTTAAAATATGGAAGGTTGTCACCTAAAGGGAAGCGGACCTAAGGACAGCATTTCCTGGATAGAATCTCATGGTGAATATGATGTTTCCCATGCTATCTCTATGGTAGTCCTGGGCAGGAGGACTGTCTGTAGCCATGCTTCCCCTTGACTACCTGAACACAGCCAGCAAAATGATAATGGTAGCCACCAGAGGATGCAGGGAAGCTCTGAAGACACTGTGTTTCTATTCCTCTGCAGGTCGTGTGTGTCCCTCTGTGGATCCTCATGTCCTTCTTGTGCCTGGTGGTCCTCTATTACATCGTTTGGTCCGTTCTATTTCTGCGCTCTATGGATGTGATTGCAGAACAACGCAGGACACATATAACCATGGCACTGAGCTGGATGACCATTGTCGTGCCTCTTCTTACTTTTGAGGTAAGCTTTCAACAGGAAACCTCTTATGCTACCACACCCCACCCTTATCTGGGACGCATCTGGCATAGCTAGGTAGGTATGTATACTGCTATCCTTGTGGGAGACAAAAATTCCAGAGGGAATTTAGGACAGTGAGAATGTGCTTGCATAACTCACAACCAGCAATACAACTCTGTAGCTACAAGGCATCTGCCCATATCCACCTTCTGCTTTCTAAAAGTTTTGGATATCCTGGTTTTGTATTGAGTTTGGTGGGGAATTCTAGACTAGATACTGTAATCAGAGGCTTTTCTTTGTCCTGCCTGGTCCCCAAGATAATATTTACTCCTTTGAACAAACCCTGGGAGGAGTTTCTCATAAAACTCCTGGCAGTGGGAATCTTTCAGCTGGATGGACTTTTGTTTGGCTCTAGGAAAGGATGCAAAATCTCCCATGGTCTTTTCTTCCTGGATAAATGGTTTGTTACTGTTACCTACAGTGGCCTTCCCTCTTCCCAGACATGACATGTGTGACTTAGGGAAGGGTTATAACAGAGACAGCTACAGACTTGGTCCATTTTCTGGTGACACATCAATACCATCTTGACTTTGTCTTTTTCTAGATCCTGCTGGTTCACAAACTGGATGGACACAATGCTTTCTCCTGTATTCCAATATTTGTTCCCCTGTGGCTCTCATTGATCACACTGATGGCAACAACATTTGGACAGAAAGGAGGAAACCACTGTACGTCCACAGACTAAGAAACTCTGTATGTGTGTTGGGCGGGGGAGGTCTGTGCCTGTGCTCTGCTTTATGAAAGGATGAATCTTAGGACTCCGGTTTAGAAGTTGTTATGGGTACTTTAAAGATGAGGAAGGAGAGTGGTGCTCCACAGGAAGGGCATGCTTTCACATTTGCTTTGGGATGCTAGTCTGTATTATACCTCATTTCCAGTTCACAATACAAGTAGACAAGTGGAGGTAGGACCAAACATGGCAGGTGTCTTTTTGAGTTCCCATTCTATCCTCCTTAAGAATGGGCTCTAGATCCTTTCTGGATCCATGAAAAACCCACATTTCCCACCAAAATGACAAGAGTCATCCTAGGTCCATTTCTACCCATCTCTCAATGGAATAGACTCTTTTCCATTTCATGGAGCTAGACTACTCTGTCTTAACTAATATACTATGGCATGCACTTTGGAGGTGGTCTTTGAGTAGGGTACCATCCTCATAAGGCTGTGAGCTCTACTATGTGTAACCCAGAGAACTGCCCATCTGAACAGCCTTAGAAGGGAAAAGCCTAAACTGTAGTGAAGGCTGGGCTGCTATTTGTATTCTGGGAGAACCAACACCAGGCTGACAGTCCCCTATGAAATAGAGAGAGCACACCCCAGTGACCTTGTTTGAGGGGTTCCCATGAACTCAGACTCTACTCTGGCCAGTTCCTTCTTATGTCTACTCAGATTTCAGATGATTATAGGAATACTTTGCTTAAATATCACTCTGTCACCAAATAGTTTAACCTGGATCTAGAAGATTGGAAGAAGGTGGCATGGTCTAGGTTTTGTGTTTGAGAATTACTATCATAGTCAGTGGCTCTGCAACTTCAGCTTCCATCTGAAATAATAGTTGGCTAAGTAAAGCTGTACTCTTTAGCCTACCTCACCATTTTTCAACCATGAGCTCTAATTGGAGGCTGGAAAATCACTTCCCAACAGGGACCTGGGCATGCTGCCACCACTGGCCTGGGGTCCCACTCTGAAAACTTTGGAGCTAGAGGTCTAAATTCCTATGCTTATTGGGCAATTAGATCCTGGCTAGCCTTCACTTCTGAGGAAACTGAGTGAAGTGATACATAGTACCAATAAAACTCATTGTTCAGGAAAGAAATGTGACATGAAAGCCTAGTGTTTGAAAGGAAAATTTCTTATTTTTCAGGGTGGTTTGGTATTCGCAAAGATTTCTGCCAATTTCTCCTTGAAATATTCCCATTTTTGAGAGAGTATGGAAACATTTCATATGATCTCCACCATGAAGATAATGAGGAAACAGAAGAAACTCCCATTCCAGAACCTCCTAAAATTGCACCTATGTTTCGCAAGAAGGCCAGGGTAGTCATCACCCAGAGCCCTGGCAAGTATGTCCTCCCTCCACCCAAATTGAATATTGAAATGCCAGACTAAAGCACACCTCTGGGGCTGGAGTATGAATGCACTGGAACGCACACTTCTACTTCCCTTGCCCCTGACCCAGGCCTGGAACTGTGGACCTCCATCTGAAGCCCCATTTTCGAGTGCCAACCAGCCACTCATAACAGAACATAGGTGGCAGGAACTAAGGTGTCTATCAATATGGATGCCAGTGACACATCAGAGAACCCACTTCTTTCTGTATGGGTACCTGAAGTGTGTTCTCATTTCTGTGGTACCCACCTAAGGATGACTGCTGTCTAGAACTGCAGAAGGCACGTCTGTGGTCTTGGCAAATTTTCTAGTGCTAAATTCCTATCAAAGTATTGGAAGATGTGGTTCTTATGGGACCACTTCCATTTGTGGCTCAACTGTGCTGCTATAGGTAGCCAGTAGGGACTGTAACTAAGTCTGTATACACCTGTTGTGTTCAGATACAGTCCAGCCTTGCTTTCCCTGTACCTGCTGTACAGAAATTTCACTTTAGGCAGGATGACAGCAGGTTTGCAGGACTTTACCAGTGAGCCCTTCCCAATGGCATGATTCCATGCCTGTATAGTATTTATACAACTATTTTAGCATTGTAATATACAGTGTCAAATCCTACTTCTGTACAGCATATTCTCTGTTAAAGTATTTTTTTACAAGCTTGTGCTGGAGATAGATGGGTTAAGCCACAGTAGAAGCAGATGGCTCAAATGCTTTGGCCTAGACAGATGCCCCACCTTCACTTACTATGACCACCAACACCCTGGAGTTCCTTCTCTTGTATAGTAGCTGCTCCTGCTAGTACAGCTTCTACAAGTGAGTAAAGGTCTGTGCTTTTTCAACATGGAGGTGGGAGAATAAGCTTAAAATCCCAAGAAGTGACCCCTTGAGACCAGGGCACAGGAGAAGGTTGCCAAGGCAAGTCAGAATAGTCAGGGACTTCTGTCTGAGTCCAGAGAGGTCTGCCCACCTGCAAGAAAAATTAGACATATATTGGTACTTAGCTGTCATCACCTGTCAGCAGTTTCTCCAGGTTCTGTTGGTATAGCCAGCCCAAAACCCATCATACGGAACAATAACCTTTAGTCTAAATCAAATGATTCACAATGGAAGTAAAGGGAGCATTGATCTTCCTGATCAGGAGGTGCAATGGATTTTCATGGTCACCTGATCAGTGTCTTCAGTCACACATAATTGAATTCTACTGTGACCCTGATCCTACCCCTGGCACAGGCCTCTAGCAAGCCTGTTCTGTTTCAGGAGAAAGGGGGAACAGAGTGTAGCATTTTTTGCCTGGTTTGTTAAAAATGTGGTTAAATCCACTATTTTTGCTCCTGTAGTTGTTCAATAAAGTTGTTCATTTTACACGTGTACTGTGTGTATTTCACTTTATGGAGAAACTGGAATTATTCTCACCCTGTGCCAAGAACATCCTCTGGTTGCCACAGGCAAATGAATGATTGGATAGATGAAATGCAGGTATAAAACCCAACTTACATCTTTATTGATATGTTTCCTGGTCAAGGGAATTAAAGTTAGCTGTGAAGGCCAACTGCCAGATTTTCTGTCCTTTGTATAACTGCAAAGACCCAGTAGTAGTATATGTTTAGGAGAGGTACATATGCAGGTGAAAGAGATTCAGGAAGCAGGCCACCATCTACTTTTCTATGGGTGGTGACACTAATAGGTAGCTGATGCTCATGTCTACATAGCCATCTATCATTTTATCTCTTGGCCAACAGTATGACCAGCTTTGTTAGAGGGTCTTTAGAAGATTTCATGCTACCCTTTATTTGTGTGGTGGTCCAAAGAAGCACCTATCTGTAGCTCAATCATTGTTCACCATCCTTGAATTAACTATGTTTTGACAAGTGCAAGCACATGTGTACTATGGGTTCTGACCAGGAGCCTTGTATTGCTTAGCTATTACATTCCTATGATATTGCCAGACTTGAAGAGTGTTAAGATGTGGAAGCATTCCATGGCTTGTGTTTAAACTTTGGTATATCACGTTAAACAGTAAAGGGCAATGATGTCTTTTTCATGATAACTGTGGAGCAAAAGGTTCACATGCTGACATATCACTTGTCTAACCAGGACATTTATGAGGTGGTTGGCTGGATAAGTTGTGATACCCCTCTCTCAGGAAACCTGGAGTCACTTTATGATGCCTTTGGCAGTATCCTGATCAAAGGGTGCTATTACCCATATTGCACTCTCGTGTCTACTTCACCCAAAGGCAGGCCATCACTAAATATAGCTAGACATGAGGAAGATGACCTAAGAGGCTTGGGACTAGTTTCAGATTTGGAAAGGTACATTTTTCCTCCAGACAAAAGGGACACCAGTGTAGATGTAACCAGCCGTCTAATTAAATAAGAAACACAGAGCCAATTCAGGGATGAAAGCCCCAAGAGGTCAGAGCTAAGAGCCTTACCATCACTGCTGCAGCTATCCTCTTCAGCCAAGAGACCTACTTCCTGTGTGTTTGTCTTTATATACACTTTCTGTTCTGCCTTCTCATTGGTTGTAAACCCAACCACATGACCACCTTGTCACTGCCTGTCTGTACAGACCACCAGGTCTTCTATGGTTGGTATTGAGATTAAAGGCATGTGTCTCCATGCTGGCTGTATCCTTGAACACACAGAGATCTACCTAGCTCTGCCTACCAAGTGCTGGGATTAAAGGCATGCACCACCACCGCCCAGCTTTTGCTATGGCTCTAATAGCTCTGACCCCTGGGCAACTTTATTTATTAACATACAAATAAAATCACATTTCAGTACAAATAAAATATCACCATATTTCCCCTTTTCTATTTTTGTTTTTGTTTTTGTTTTTTGAGACAGGGTTTCTCTGTGTAGCTTTGCGCCTTTCCTGGGACTCACTTGGTAGCCCAGGCTGGCCTCAAACTCACAAAGATCTGCCTGCCTCTGCCTCCCGAGTGCTGGGATTAAAGGCATGCACCACCACCGCCCGGCCCCCTTTTCAATTTTAATAAAAAGAAAAAAGGAAAAAGGTTATAACTAACATAAGAAAAACTATATACAAAAGTACAATAACTATATACCATATATACAAGCAATAAATACCTAAACAATGTCTAGTCCATTTGTATTTGACAAATTCAGAGAAAATAATTCCATTATCTATGCTATTTTGGTAAGTCCAAAATGTACCTATTTCACTTTCTATCCTAACTAATCTTCAACTATAACTAATTTATCTTCAACTCCCACAGAGACCCAAGAAGGAAAATAATATTACCTAATAAAAAATAAAAACAGGAAGTGCATGCAAGCAGCTTCCAAAAAAAATTGTGAGTTGACAGAAACAGCCAGCTGCCTGGACAGTCACCTGAGGTTTCTCCACAGTGTTGGGGCATCATCTTCAGCCTATAGGCTTAGTGTATCTGACAGACTCATTTGTGAAGTAGGATGTACACAAGGTCAATAGTTCAACCTCACATTGGATGGGAGCAGTCCATGTACCAGAAACACCTGAATTCCACTAGTGTCATGTCATGATTCAGGATTTTAAATTCTGGAAATTGTTGATGGTTTTTGAATTCAGCTGTCCATTCTTCGTGGCTGTGTATGTGTGGCTTCATCTCAGCATCCCGTTCTTCTCCACATCCCTCTATTAAATGCCAGTCTACTATTGAGAGGCGTGAGCTTAATTACTCCTCAAGAATAACTGTTTCAGCTGCTGTTCCATTGCACATCAGAAGCCATTGGCCCACTGCCTGTTCAGCTGCCTTCGAAGAAAATGGCACTGTACCTTTTCCAGATTGTGAAGGCCACTTCAGGGATGGTGCCATATTGTCCTGGCTTCAGAAGATGCCTTTTGATAAAGCCATAACCACACTTGTTTTGGCATGAATTGGTAGTCCTTTGTTTCATGTCCTGTCTGTCCTGTTTGTCAGCAGTTGATTCGAGGGTGCTTTGTTGTTCAGTGGCTAACTTTTGCCACAATGAAAGTTAAGTCCATATGCAGTTTCTTCAATGCCCATATTCTCTCTGAAGTAGATAATACATTTATAAGTATCCTATATTCTCTCTGAAGTAGTAAATACATTTTTAAATTTATAAATTCAGGAGAAAATATAAAGAAATTTTTTTGGCAAACTTCTATTAATGAACAAAGACCAAAATTAACAATAAAAATAAATGATGTTTTGTTTTCTGGTCTGGTAGACACAGGTGTGGACGTTACCATAATTGCATCAGAATTTTGGCATCCAACTTGGCCTCTTCAAGAGGTAAACGTTCAACTGTTAGGAATTGGGACATTATCTCAAGTGAAACAGAGTGCAAGATGGCTCGAATGTATAGGCCCAGAAGGACAGAGAGGAAAATTAAAACCATATGTGGGTAACATAGCTATGAACCTGTGGGGTCGAGACCTGTTGCAACAATGGAATACTCAGATTAACATCCCTCCAACCTCAGAAACAAATCATAAACTAGCACATGTTTCTGAGAGAAATATTAGAAGGCATTATTCTGAGTGGTCACCAGTCATCCATATTATACAAGAACAGGGCACAACAACTGATGATCTCCCAAAGACACCAACAACTCTACCTTTAAAATGGTTAACAGACAAGCCTGTATGGGTTCAGCAATGGCCTTTAACAACAGAGAAACTCCAGGCTTTAGAAGAGCTGGTAGAAGAGCAGTTAAAGGCTCAGCATATTGAAGAATCAACCAGCCCTTGGAAATCTCCTGTATTTGTTATTAAAAAGAAATCTGGTAAATGGAGAATGGTAACAGACCTTAGAGCAATTAACAAATTCAGCCAATGGGCTCCCTACAATCTGAAATTCCTTTGCCTACTCTGTTACCAAAAGGATGGCCTCTCATAGTTATTGATTTAAAAGACTGTTTCTTTTCAATACCCTTACAAGAAAAAGACAGAGAAAGATTTGCCTTCACGGTACCTACTTATAATAATTCTCACCCGGTTAAAAGATTTCAATGGAGAGTCCTCCCACAGGGAATGTTGAATAGCCCAACTCTGTGCCAATATTTTGTACAACAGCCATTGGAAGTGATAAGTAAAAAATTTCCTAAATCTGTAATTTATCATTATATGGATGATATTTTACTAGCTGACTCAAATGCAGATACTTTAGAAAGAATGTTTGGAGAAGTAAAGAAAATTTTGCCTTGCTGGGGATTGCAAATTGCTCCTGAAAAGATACAAAGAGGAGATTCTATTAATTATTTAGGATATAAAATAGAACTACAAAAAATTAGACCCAAAATGGTGCAAATTAGGAGAGATTGATTACAGACTCTTAATGACTTTGAAAGATTACTTGGAGACGTTTCTCATCTACGAACTATTGTTGGGGTAAAAAATGATGAACTGAATAATTTGTTCAAAACCTTAGAAGGTGATAAGGACTTAAATAGTCCAAGGGAATTATCACCTCAAGCTGAGAAAGAATTGGCCTTGGTAGAAAAGAAAGTATATGAAGGGCACGTGGATCATATTGATCCGAAGCTGGATTGCATTTTGGTTATTTTACCTTCTAAGCATTCTCCTACAGGAATATTAATGCAGAGGGAAGATATTATATTGGAATGGATATTTTTACCAAATAAACCAAATAAAAAATTAAAAACTTATGTGGAAAAAAATCTCTGACTTGATTTGGAAAGGAAAATTGAGACTTCATCAATTAGCAGGGATAGACCCAGCAGAAATTGTCGTACCTTTAACTAAGGAGGACATTGAAAAATTATGGACAGAAAGTGAACCTTGGCAAAGAGCATGCAGTAATTTTTTTGGAGAAATTAACAGCAAATATCCCAAAAGCGATAAAATTGATCTTATAAAGAGAGCTGATTGGATCTTGCCTCGAATTGTACGCGAAAAACCCATATCTGGAGTTTGTACATTTTGTACAGATGCCAACAAACAAGGAAAGGCAAGTTACAAATCAGAAAATTTAAGTAAAGTGGTTCAAAGTCCTTATAATTCAGTTCAAAAATCAGAATTGTATGCTATTCTGTTGGTATTAATGGATTTTTCAGAACCTCTCAACATAGTAACTGACTCTCATTATGCTGAAAGAGTAGTATTACATATTGAGATTGCAGAATTTATCCCTGATGCTTCAGAATTAACTTCACTATTTATTCAATTATAAGATACAATCAGGAAAAGGAGTCATCCTTTATATATAACTCACATTCGATCCCATACTGGTCTGCCAGGCCCTCTAGCACAAGGCAATGATGAGATTGATAAATTATTGATAGGAAATGTGCTGGAGACCTCAGAATTTCATTAAAAAACATCAATGTCAACAGTAAAGGTTTAAAAAAGGATTTTTCCATAACCTGGCAACAAACCAAAGAAATAGTAAAAAAAAAAAAAAAATGTCCTACTTGTTCCTTCCACAATCATAAGCCATTACCAGCAGGATGTAACCCAAATGGTACTCAGAGGAATGAAATCTGGCAGATGGACATGTTTCACTTTGAAGAATTTGGAAAATTGAAATATGTACACCATACCATTGATACTTATTCAGGATTTCAATGGGGAACTGCTTTGAGTTCTGAAAAAGCTGATTCTGTAATCACTCATTTGCTAGAAGTTATGGCCATCATGGGTATACTTGCACAAATCAAAACTGACAATGCTCCATCATATGTCTCTGTTAAAATGAAACAGTTTTTTGCTTATTACAATATAAAGCATATTACAGGTATACCACATAATCCTACAGGTCAAGCAGTTATAGAAAGATCAAACAGAACTCTAAAGGATATGCTAAATAAACAGAAAGGGGTAACAAAAACCCCCAGAAATAGACTGCATAATGCTGTATTAACTTTGAACTTTCTCAATGCCAATGAGAAAGGAACAAGAGCTGCAGAGAGACATTGGATAATAGAAAAAACTACAGAATTAAATCAGCCTATATACTTTAAGGATGTGCTGACCTCAGAATGGAAACCAGGATATGTGTTACCTTGGGGACGAGGTTTTGCTTTTGTTTCTACAGGAGAAGATAAGCTGGGGTACCATCAAAATTGATAAAGGTTCAATTTGAACAAGAGAGACCTCTTAGTTAGAGGAGGTGATAGTTCATCAACCAGCATGAACATCCAATTTAAGCTAACTTATACCAGTAACACATGCCTTTTCATTTAATCAGATAATAACTTGCCAAAGAGGAACCTCCCCAAAATTAGTATTGGGGAAAGGTTTTTGTTTTTGTCTTTTAGGAGAATGAAGGTTAAGGAATCTGAAGAACACTGGACAAATGAGACAACTGAAGAAAAAGGAGAAATCATCTATCCCAGGAAACAGAGTGAAATGGACTATGGGTATATCATCTAAAAAATTTTATAAGTCTTCCTAAATGTTTGTTTCTACTCTTCTCTAAAGAAATTTAACACTATTGGTCTTCTAATAGTCCCAGTTCAATTAAAATTTAAAGCTGACTTTGGAGTTGGAGAATTTATATACTTATTAATGTAACCTACATGGCAGCTCATAAACATCTGTAATTCCAATTCTAGGAGAGCTGATGTCATCTTTTTTCCCTCCTTGGGCTCTTGCACATGAACTCATTCAAATACACACACACACATACACACACACACACACACACACACTTCCTCTACTAGTATTACACTAGAGCCTATCTTCTTAGGCCTATTTATATTTCATTTAAATATTTTAGTGATCTGATATTGGGTGCCCCTATATTTAGATGGGAGGGTGGAGGCTCCCCTGTGATCTCAAGTGCACCCCCCTCTACCTCCACTGTCCTCCATTTTTCACCCTCACTGTACAGGACCCAGATCATTCCCTCTGCTGAGGCAATGTTCTATGTAGGAAAACCCATAATCTCTCTCAGACCTGGATGCAGAAATCAGTAATCATTTATCACCTCTGCACAGTGCTTGTCTGGGCTCAGCAGGGATATTGCTGGATCCTGTCCAGGGTACTCTCAGTCCAAAAGGAGTGGGAAGAATTTAGAAAGCTTAGGATGGGGGTGTCTTGCCTCAGAAATATCCCTCATGGTACAGGACTGACAAAGAAGACACTGCTGGATTGCTTGGGGTCTGTGTAGTGGGACTTCTGCAGCCCACACTTAGGATATTACCATTTCCACTCACTGAGCCAGACACTGATGGCTTTGCAGATTCCAAGACAAGGCTTAATTCCAGAGTCCTTTGAAGTAGAAGTGACCAGAATGCCTTCCTACAAGTCTGTCTCCTTTATGGGCAGGGCTGCACTAGTTACTACTAGGGTTAACTCTGGGTTAGGGCTTTAACCTATCCTTAATTTATCACCATGTTTCCCCACATAGTTGGTTCTCTCTCTCTCTCTCTCTCTCTCTCTCTCTCTCTCTCTCTCTCTCTCCATGTCTGTATGCTCCATGGACCTCAGAAAAGATGCAGCTGTGAGAATCCCTTCCTGAGAGAAATTCAAAAGATTATTTACCCCCGTCTTCATAAGGTCCCAACAACAAATCATACTGTGATTCCACCATAGTTCACCCTGGGTCAACAATGAGGTTTTTGTTTTTTGTTTTTGTTTATTAATTTATTTTACATCCTGACCACAGTTTCCCCTCCCTCCTTTCCTCCAAGACCCTTTCCCCCCACCCTCCCTCTGTTCCCATCCCCATTCCACTACTCCTCCATTTGTGTTCAGAAAAGGACAGGCCTCCTGTGATTATCAACAAAATATGGCATATCAAGTTGCAGAAAGACTAAGCAGCTCCGCATGTATTAAGTCTGGGCAAGGTGACCCAGTATGAGGAGTAGGGTCACAAAGCCAGTAAGAGTCAGAGATAGCCCCTGCTCCCACTCTTAGCAGAAGAGTGAGAGAAAGGATTGTGGAAGCCAGAGGGGCCAAGGACACTGCAAGAAAACACACAGAATCAACTAACCAGGGCTCATAGGGGCTCACAGAGACTGAACTGACAACCAGGGAGCCTGCATGGGACTGACCTGGCCTTCTACATGTATGTGACGGTTGTATAACAATGAGTTTTTGATATATGGGTAGAGTATTATCAGCAAGTGTCTGGTAGGAGGTGGCTAAGCAGCTACAGTGGAAAGTGGGTACCCAGCATGGAGCCTCCTTGCATTTCTCCACCCTGATGAACTTGGTGGGGCTGGCCCATGCTGCTCCAACAAAGGCCGAAAGGAAATGAGGCCCTATTTTCATTTGCTGCTTAGGCTGGTTATCTGGGTCCAAGAGGCTCTGCTTTAGCACTGTGGCTTTACCTGCATCTATTGACTTTCTGTTCACCACACATAGATGCTGAGAGATACCCTGGCTTGTCAACCATCTCCACTCCTAGCATACTTTTTGCTAGAGGGAACTATAACCTGCTTAGTCTCAGGAAGTATAATGACCCACTCTGGGACAGGCTTGATCGTCTTCACCTATATTGGAGCCCAGTGCCTATGGCGGGACACCTTGTGCAGCCTTGGTGCAGGGGGAAGGGCTTGGACCTACCTCAACTGAATGTACTAGGCTCTGCTGACTCCCCATGGGATGCCTTGCCTTGGAGGAAGGGGGAATGGGGGGTGGGTTGGGGAGGAAGGCTGGGGTACGGGAGGAGGGAGGATCTGTGGTTCGTATGTAAAATGAATAGAAAATTTCTTAATAATAATAAAAAAAGAACTAATTGATCTTCAGACTTAAAAGTCTTCTAGAAGCTCATTAGCATAGAATTTGGCTTTCTGTCAGTGTTTCCCCTTACCATACTCAGGCTTGATACAAATCTTGCCACATTTGCCTTCAAGTTACCCAGACAGACCTCTTCTTCTTCTTTGCCTTTTTTCTAATCTATAAGTTCGTCTTCTATTTTATGGACAAACTGTACACGCTTGTGGAAGTCACTTAGATCTGACAAAGCCTCTGCTACTTTATATAGATCCTGCCTCACTTAAGGGCCCAGCAAAGCCATGAAAACTCCATACTAATTTTTCTATTGCAATTCTCTCTTGAGACAGCCACCTTGGCGTCAGATATATTTCTCACTACATGTATCAGTGATTGAGAAGCCTCTGTACTCCAATGCCAAGATCCCCATTCCTCTCAGGGATCATGCAATAAAGATGGCCTTGCACACAAATGGCTAGATACTCGAATGAGGGTCTTGTGGTGATATTTTGTTTGTACTCTAACAAATAAAGCTTTCCTGGAGATCAGAGTGCTGTGGATATCACTCTGTATCAATAAAGCACTGATTGGCCGGTAGCCAGACAGGAAGTATAGGCGGGACTAACAGAGAGGAAAATTGAGGGAACAGGAAGGTAGAGGGGAGACTGGCTGGAGCCGCGGCCAGGAGAAGAAAGATGTAAGGTACCGGTAACCCACGAGCCACGTGGCAAAGTAGAGATTAATAGAAATGGGCTAAATATAAGAATAAGAGCTAGACAATGATAGGCCTGAGCTAATGGCCAAGCAGTTTAAATAATGTAAGCGTCTATGTGTTTATTTTATAAGTGGGCTCGGAGACTGGCGGGACTTGGGAGCTGGAGACTGGCGGGTGGCGGAGATTTGTCCTGACTGTGGGCACGGCAGGAAAACTCCAGCTACATCAGAGTGCAAAGGTAGCCAGTAGTTAACCATAGAGACCAGGCAGTGGTGGCACACACCTTTAATCCCAGCACTTGGGAGGAAGAAGCAGGAAGATCAGCAGTTCAGGGACATCCTGGGCTATAGAAGATTGATCTAGTCTAAAAGAGAAACAGAGCCAGGTAGTGGAGGCTCATGCCTTTAATCCTAGCACTAGGGAGGTAGAGACAGTAATTTAAGGTGGGAGGTGTTGTAGAATATTATTTTAAGGTGTGTTACTTTTGTTTATGTTGTATTTGTTTAACTCTGTGAAGCTGTGTTACTGTGCCTGTGTAAAATACCTGATGGTCTAATAAAGAACTGACCAATAGCAAGGCAGGAGAAAGGCTAAGCAGGGCTGGCAGGCAGAGAAATCTGGGAGGAGAGATCTAGCAGCCGGAGAAGGAGGAGAACTCCAGGGGTGAGTTACCCAGCTATACAGCAAGCCACTGAGTAAGGGTAAGATTTACAGACGTAAGAGAATGGGAAAAGCCCAGAGGCAAAAGATAGATGGGATAATTTGAGTTAGGGAAAGCTGGCAAGAAACTAAGCCAAGCTACAGCCGGGCATTCATAAGTAAGAATAAGCCTCCTCCGTGTGTGATTTATTTGGGAGCTGTGTGGTGGGTCCACCAAAGACCAAAACCAAACAAGAACAAATTGGCATACCAACTTGGGGCTCCTATATCCATCTAGAGCCTAAGAAAGCTAAACAACAACAAAAAAAGGGATTGGGCTCCTTTAAGAGTTTCTGCCAGGCAGTTTCTCCCTGTCACTGATCCCTTAAGCATTTAGTACATTAAGTAGGAACAAAAAAAAAAAAAACCTAAGTAAAAATGCCTGCTGCAGTTCAACCATCAGCATTCTAGAGCTCTAGGAAAGTTGAATGCAGTTCCTGGTCAGACAAACCTTGAAATGGCCACAAGTTTCATGCTTGGCTTTCATGACACTAGAAGCAGACAGAGCCGGTTGAGAGCCACACGTAGAGATTCAGGATGTACCTTAGCAATTTAAAAGTTTGCTCATGTGATCAAAAATGGTTAGAATACGCAGTAAAAGTAAAAGAGGTCTAGATGGAAAAACCTCTAAGCAGGTTACAGTGTGTTTAACAATGTGCATAGGCTTAAGAAAAAGAATATAGTCATAGAAAGAAATAAATAGTTTAAGAATAATAAAGTCTTTAAAGACAGAGTAAGAGTAAATATAAAAGAAAAAAGTCACATAAGATTAGAAATACACAGATCCTCTCTGTTATTGTGTTGGTTTTGGATTATTTGATTATTGAAAAGCAAAGGTCTTCAAAGAGACCTGCAATTGAAAGAGGGATTGTTGAAATAAATCAGGCTATATTGTAGCTGGAGAATTTCTCTCCAGCTCCCAAGTCCCGCCAGTCCCGGAGCCCACTTATAAAATAAACACACAGATGCTTACATTATTTAAACTGCTTGGCCATTAGCTCAGGCCTATCATTGTCTAGCTCTTACTCTTATATTTATCCCATTTCTATTAATCTTTACTTTGTCACGTGGCTCGTGGCTTACCGGTACTTTACATCTTCCTTGTCCTGGCGGCGGCTCCAGGCAGTCTCCTCCTCAGCCTTTCTGTTCACTCAATTCTCCTCTCTGTTAGTCCCGCCTATACTTCCTGTCTGGCTACGGCCAATCAGTGGTTTTATTTATACAGAGCGATATCCACAGCACTTCCCCTTTTCTTCTTTTTCAAAAAGGAAGGTTTTAACTTTAACATAGTAAAATTACATATAACAAAACAATTATTGAGTAAGAATTACAGTTACAATATTAAAGAAGATATCCTATCTATCTTATATTTGTGAGTTTAAACTTTTATAACTAACTTATCTTTTATCATAACTAAGGAAGATTGTAAGTATCTAGTCTTCAACCACATCAAAGACCTCAGAAGGATATAATACCACCTGAGAAATGGGAGAAGGATGTAAGCAACTTTCGGGAGTCTTGTAGGGTAGACAGAGAGAGCTGATAGCCTGGACAGTCATCTAAAGTTCTCTTGTAAAGTTGGGGCATCTGTCTTCAGCCCACAGGCCTAGAGTCTCTCAGTCACTTTTCTCTGTGTCCTGTAGAATGTCTGGCAGTTTCCTCTGCAAAGCAGGAACCTGAAGGACCATTTTGTCAAGCAAAGTTTAGTGGTCACCTTCCTATGGGTCCTGCATGTCCAGTCAATCAAGCAGTCCAGGCAAGAACAGTTTCTTGCCCAAATGGCTATTTTTGCCAAGGTGAAGATAAACTCCATATGGAGTGTCTTTGATGCCCATCCTCCTCTCTGAAGTATATCAGTGCTGCCAGGAGCAGACATGTCTCACTGTCCAGAAAGTCTAAATTTTTAAAATATTTTAAATGCCATATTCTGTAGGTCTTTGAAGTATTTGAAGATTGCCTATCTATCTGAAATATATCTATGTATACCTAGAAGACTTAACTAACATGGCTACAAATATGATTATCATAGATGACTATTATTAATCTATTTCTTAATTATCTATTACAATTTAAAATGAGTTACATAAACATAATACCTCAAACAAGAGTAGAAATATACACACAGTATAACAAAATGAACTTTAAGTTTGTATCATAAACTAAAATTTATACCAATGTAAAACATTTTAAACATAAACTAAAATCTATACCAATGTAAAACATTTTTAACAAGTTGTTGCTCTTTAAAAGTAGGTTCATTAATCTACCCTTTTATCCTATCATATCTATATCATATCTCCTTTTTTTCTTTAGAAAGAGATTGCATTTATAATCAACATGATTTAAATAAAGTATTGGTTTTTCTCTGTCCTACATTAGAGGGCTATTTTGATTTGGGACATAAGAATCTCTTAACCTTTTTTTTTTTTTTAGCAATATGTCTGGGTTTAGAGAGGGAGTGAGCCCATTCCATCTCTAAAGCCAGCTTGGTATATTTGGGAATTTGGGCATAGCTTTTCTTACTACTTCCTCTTGGAAGGGGGTGTTGTATCTTATGGGGACACAAAGAAAATTTTAGGATTATTGATTAGTCCGTGAGGGTGTATCATCTGAGCCAGTTGCCTTGAAAAGGTTCTGGATGTTGGATCATCTGGGCCATGGTGTCATCGGAGACCTTTCAGGTGGTCTTGGCTGGTCAAACCTGATGTATCTTAATCTGGAACAAATCAATAGCCTCTGGCTTTCTGTGGAAACAAAAGCAGACCCTCTTTTCCAAAGCAACATATCCTTATATCCAAATTTTGAAGTTAAGGTACCTTTAAAATTTACATTTTGGCATAACTCAACAGCTTTTACAATCAAATGTTTTTTTTCAGTTACAAATATCAAAGCGAACATAATCCAGATTTTGTGTGTGATAGCCATCTTTACGTGGCTTATTTTAAAGACTTTATTTTTAAAAACTATCTGTTTATATAACTGTATATATTTCTTTTTTTCTCTTTTAAGCCTACATACATTTTTACATACATTATAAACTATTTCATCTGAATGAGTCTTATTGTGAACCTATTGGTTTAAACTGTAGCATTCTAAGACTGAAATAGCACTATGACTATTGGCTCCGCCCACTTTGGTTTCCCAACATGGCAGTGGTACGTTTTCTGCCAGTTCTGGGAGCAATCAACTCTCAGAAATAGTGGGTCTATGATTCTAACAAAGCAGCGTGTAGCCCAGAAACCTCTTTTTTTTTAATACTAGTAAAGACTAAATCTACCACACAGTGTAATGTGCTGCTGGCAGACGCCTCATTTCCGCCATACTGCCAGTCAAAGGTGCACGCCAGGAACCCGCCAGTAGTTCAAACCCACGTTTTGCGGCGTCTAGCTGCCCATATGAGACATGAAGCAGGAACCTGTTTTTGGCTCTGTTTAGAATTGTTTATTAAATATTCTCAGGTGTAAGGTAGAAACTTGAGCCGTTGGGTGCCATTTGTTGCTAGAGAGCTTCTCTCCAGGCCCCACCAAGCCCCGCAGTCCTACAACCCACGTATAAAATAATCACTCAAACGCTTATAATACTTTTAAACTGTATGGCCGTGGCAGGCTTCTTGTTATCTACTTTTTTATCTTAAATTAACCCATTTCTATTAATCTATATCTTGCCATGTGGCTCGTGGCTTACTGGCATCTTTACATGCTGCTTGTCCTGGTGGTGGCTGGCAGTGTTTCCCCCTCCTTCTTCCTGTTCCCTCAATTCTCTTCTCTCCTTGTCCTGCCTATACTTCCTGCCTGGTCACTGGCCAATCAGTGTTTATTGATACAGAGCGATATCCACAGCACTTGACAACACCGATTTATTTCAGAGAGGAGGATGGGCATCAAAGACACTCCATATAAAGTTTATCTTCACCTTGGCAAAAATAGCCATTTGGGCAAGAAACTGTTCTTGCCTGGACTGCTTGATTGACTGGACATGCAGGACCCATAGGAAGGTGACCACTAAACTTTGCTTGACAAAATGGTCCTTCAGGTTCCTGCTTTGCAGAGAAAACTGCCAGACATTCTACAGGACACAGAGAAAAGTGACTGAGAGACTCTAGGCCTGTGGGCTGAAGACAGATGCCCCAACTTTACAAGAAAACTTTGGATGACAGTCCAGGCTGTCAGCTGTCCCTGTATACCCTGCAAGACTCCCGAAAGTTGCTTACATCCTTCTCCCATTTCTCAGGTGGTATTATATCCTTCTGAGGTCTTTGATGTGGTTGAAGACTAGATAGTTGTAATTTCCTCAGTTATGATAAAAGATAAGTTAGATATAAAACCTTAAACTCACAAATATAAGATAGATAGGATATCTTCTTTAAATTGTACTGTAATTCTTGCTCGATAATTGTTTTGTTATATGTAATTTTACTATGTTAAAGTTAAAACCTTCCTTTTTGAAAAAGAAGAAAAGGGGAAGTGCTGTGGATATCGCTCTGTATCAATAAACACTGATTGGCCAGTGACCAGGCAGGAAGTATAGGCAGGACAAGGAGAGAAGAGAATTGAGGGAACAGGAAGAAGGAGGGGGAGACACTGCCAGCCACCACCAGGACAAGCAGCATGTAAAGATGCCAGTAAGCCACGAGCCACGTGGCAAGGTATAGATTTATAGAAATGGGTTACTTTAAGATATAAGAACAGTTAACAAGAAGCCTGCCACGGCCATACAGTTTATAAGTATTATAAGCGTTTGAGTGATTATTTTATACGTGGGTTGTAGGACTGCGGGGCTTGGTGGGACCTGGAGAGAAGCTCTCCAGCAACACTATATATTTTGGAATGCCTTAACTTTTAAAAAGTCAAAAATTATATTTGTCAAATGGAAATAAAAAATGCTTTTGAGTTTTGCTTTTTATAAGATTTTAGAGTCAAGCCTTAAATTTATACAAATCCAGGGGCCCAGGAGAGACACTACCAGTGGCATGGGAGTGAATCCAGTTGCTAGGAGCTCTTTAGTTCAACTAATAGTTATTCCTCAGTCGCCATCATTCAGTCACCAGTTCAACTCTCTCAGATCTCTCTTTATTTCCTTAGTTCCCTTCTTCTTGTTCCCTCAATTTTTAATTCCCTCTAATCTTCATTTCCTCAATTCCTCAATCCTTCAATCTTCAGTTCCTAGTTCCCTCAATTCTTCAATCCGTCCATTCCTTATTCCTTCAATTCTTCATTCCCTCAATTCTGTTCCCTCCATTCCTAGTTCTGTCCAATCTGAATTCTCTCCCATCTTCAATCCCTCAATCCTCCATCCTTCAGTCCTTCTCTCTTCCATCCTTTGGTCCTTCTCTTTTTTCCCCTTCTCCCAGGACTGGTCTATATCCTATCCCAAACAGTAACACCTTATGTTTTGTATACAGCACAAGATTGTACGGTCCCTGCTAGAGGCTTCCTGGCAATTTTATTTGCAACCCAAAAGGGGAGAAATAAGAGTGGAGTCAGTTAGTAGTTGGGATAAATCAGAAAAGGAATTTACATGCTAGAAATATATTCTTATTGTGGTTAGGTGAAGGCATTATGTATCAAGTATAGATTTACAGGTAATAGGGTAGGAAAAGTGTGTAGGTCACTAAAAGTTAAAACTGTCACTTTTTTCCTCTACTGCCAGTTTACTAACAGGGTGGGGGAAGAGTACTGATAGCTAGTCAATCTACATCACAGCTTGAAACACCTGCTGAAGGGAAACTCCCTTTGATCTAGAAGGTTCTCTGGGGCAGAGAGAGAGAGAGAGAGAGAGAGAGAGAGAGAGAGAGAGAGA
>CABHPH010132080.1:0-13756 GCA_902168325.1 Peromyscus nudipes | reverse complement strand
AGAGAGAGAGAGAGAGAGAGAGAGAGAGAGAGAGAGAGAGAGAAGGCCTTGATTTGCACAAGAAACAAAGCTTGTTCATCTAGTTGGTAGGCATTTGGCCTGTGAGACACGTAGTCTCAGAAAGGACATTTTATCTAAGTTGGGGAGTTTTCAGGCATCTAACAGATGGCCTGGAAGCTATTTGTTCCTTGCTTGTCTTTTAAGGCTTTGTTTGGGGTTGACTCTATCTTAGGAAGTAGCTCAAGGAGGGTATTTGCAAATGGCAGATACCCAAAACAAATGCTAAAGAGGGGGCCTGGAACTCAGAGGCAGAAGGTTTTGTCTACATGAATATCCAGGTGCTTTGAAACAGAGACTCACACACATACACAGTTTAGGAGAATTATGAGCACAAGGAATTCATAGCAAGACACAACTGGATATTAAGCCTCATAACACCAATAGACCTTGCTGATTGGCTTTCCCACTCAACTGACCCTTGGTCTCATCAAAGTATAGCTTATAATAAACAGCTGGACTTCTATTTCACATTCCTGTTACTCACCACAGCTCCCTCAGGAGATGAGAGACTGTGGATTCCTTCAAGGTTAATATGGACAAATTTTATCAGGCGAGACCTCCTGAAACTTGACAGGTAATATCTATTAGCAAAGGTTTTTGCTGGTCTTCTCAGGACTTGGTCATTACCTCAAAATTTTCTTTCTGGGGCCCTAAAGGTACTTTGTCCACAGACAGCAGGAAGATGTATGGAGAAAACTACACCCACATTCCCAAGAGGGGTCTGGGAGGTGTCAGTATCCTGCTCTCATTCTTCCAGGTGTAACATCTTATGTCATCAGGGTGTTGCAGGCAACGCGTGATCATGCAATCTCTGCCTTAAAAAGCCGCACATGGACCCCCACCCTTCCTTTTTCCATTTCCAATCTGCTGTCTGCTCTGCCCCACTTCCCTCCCTCTCCCAGGTCTAGCTTCTCCTGTCCTATCCCCTCTTCTCTCTAATAAAGCCCATTCTAACTCTGGTAACCATGGCTCGTGACTCTTCTGCCAAACAAACCAGCGCCATTTATCCTTTCAGTGGTCTGTGACATCGGATAGGAAATTCTGCACAATTTGGCGAACAGGGTTGAGTGCTGTTGCTGTCGGAAACCTATACCGAGGACCTGCCCAGCTGGCACCACCGTCGCCAATGCAGTATGAGTCTGAACTGTGCACCTGCGACTGCCGCTGCAGCCGAGTCCCACCTTGTCCAGCCGCTTCTGCCAAGGCTCCTGTTGCGCATCCTCCACCTCACCATGTAATTGGTGAGTCCTCCACTGTTCCCCGCGGCTGCAGCCTGACCTATTTTCTTCACGATGGACAACCAGGGTGTGGTCCTCAGGCTGCGCAGGCAGGGACACATTCTATCTTGACAAAGTATAGGATGTTGTCAGACCAGGCCACAGGGTGATCCATGTGCTAGTCCACGTGCTGCGTATGTCCCAGCCCTTAGCCCTCCCTTGATGAAGTGAGGGGCTAATTTGTGCTGATTCATAGATCTTTCTCCTTGCTTCAGGGATGCCTGGGATTGTAGTCTGATCCTTGTTCGTTATTTTAACTTTTTATTTTTTTCTCAGCTGCAGCCATGGGACAAAGGGGCAGATACCAGTAAAATTGGAGGATACCATTAAATCTGGCCATATAACAGCTTCACAAGAACTTCTGCCTGCGAACGGGCAAATAAAAGAGTTACTTTATCCCCAAGCTTTCTGCTAAAACTCTGAACCCTTCTCCCTCCCCATTGCTGACGTTTTCTCTTCCAGGTGCAACCATTTCTGTCTGACTTCCACTTTCAGCTCTCAGGCAATGGGAGGGCTCTTTACTGTTGTGTGAGCAGGCTCACTTCACCTCACCTTAACTCCTGAACGAGTGGGTGGGCTCTGTACTGTTGTATGGGCCGCTTCCCCTGAATGTTGCCCTAACTCACCTTAACTCCTCCCATTCATTCTCAAGCTGCTAGGAGGGGGTCTGGAAGAGGGCTAAGATCCATGCAAATAAGTTTACAGTTGTCAGGATGGCTCTTAAGCCAGAAATCAGTTTATAGCCTTAGGCAAGTCTCCCAAAAGAATCAGTTTATAGTCTGCCTCCTGGCAGATCTTCCAAATAGCTGTCCTCAAGCCAGCAAACATCAAGGAAAAAAAATTCAAGACATGGAGTAAAATCCATCTCTTATTCCCCAGACCTCCCCAAACTGAAACTTAAGCATCTGGAGAGCAAGGTTCCTGACCCACAGGCAAAAGTGTCATCTGTGGCATTCAAGGTGTGCCAGGAAAGAGATAAAAAGCCGGAGGACAAAATTGCCAAGTGCTGGCACTCGCTGACTCCCAAAAGCTGTTGGGTCCCTGTTTTAAATAAGGAAAAAGGCCATGGGCTAGCGAATGCCCTGCCAGACCATCAGTAGCCTTGTTGAAAGTGCCACCTAGAAAGACAACTGGTCAGCTGACTGCCCCCAGGCACCAAGAGACAGGGGGACAGATAAAGACCTCCAGTAGACCTAGGCTTGGCTAAAGGCTTGCAGGGAACCCAGAACACAGCAGGGAAGCAATCCATTTCTTTCCTTCTGGACACCAGAGCCACTGACTCAGTCCTGGGAGTTTTGGGGTGTCACCTCTCCTCATTTCCCTATTGTTGGAGTAGAGAGGACAGCCTTAAGCACCTCACCAGATTTAATTGCACTTTAGGGTTACTTAATGGGAAAAATTTTCCAGCTAAGATAGGAGCTCCATGTGCCTCACTCCAGATCTACCCACCTGTGTTTCTCATGTGCATACAGACAGGGCCCTGATCTTTGTCTTGTCCCTAATTCCAAAGAAATAAGTTCCCTTTTCTAACTCACTGCTCAGCTGATGGTACAGGATCACCACAGAACCAGAGTCATGAGATCATCAAGTAAGAAATTGTAACAGCTAAAGGTATTTACACCCCCAGACCCAAAAGTGTGTGGGCTCTACAAAAACAGACTTTAATCTGGGCTCTACAAAAACAGACTTTAATAAAACCATCTATTACTGTTAAATGTTTTAAACAATTGATCACCTGTGTCTCCTGGATGCCAAACTAGTAAAGGAAACAGGTGCCTTAAACAAGCTGTCTCTGATAAAGCTTAACATGTTCCAATCTCTCTGTCTCTCCCATTAACACTAACCAATACAAGCAGAGTACTAAGCACCACATATGATCACTAATTTTCTCATGGCTGCTTCTTAACATGTTCAGATTTTTCTCAAGCTCCAGAAACCAGCTTAAATCTATCTGGACAGGTCGGACCTACTTCAGGCTTTTGCTGTCTCACCAGCATCCTGACAGATACAAAAGCAGCCAGAGTGCCAACCCAAGAGGGATGCACGGCTCCAGGATGGACAGCCCATCATCCAACAACACCTGTTTACCTTGGAAGACCCCTTCTTCCCTATTCCCCCGAAGAGCTAACCGACGCCCTCCAAGTCACCTGGAAGCAGTTTTTGGGAGAAATGATGCCCCTATTCCTATTTACTTGCTTTTTTATACTAAGCAAAATCTGGAATGTTAGTATCCTGCTCTCACTCTTCCGGGTGTAGTGTCCTATGTCATCAAGGTGTTGCGGGTGTTGGTTATGTTGCGGCGCTGTCCCTCGTGGCTGGTCGACGCCCGCAGCGGCCATGCCGGCGGAGGAGCGTGCTGATTAAAAGGATCATAGCCATAGTTACCTTTTTAGAGCTTTATTGGGGGGGAGAGGGAGAGAGTGGGAGAGAGAGACAGAGACAGAGACAGAGAGACAGAGGGGGGAGGGACAGAGGGGGCCCGATGGGAGGAAGGAGCGGAAAGGAGAGGGGACAGAGCGCCCACCTGCTTTTTAGGCTGGGATGCCGTTGAAGGCTGATGACGTAAAAGTACCAAATCCTTACAGCGGGCAACTGCGTACCACTGCATGATCACACAGTCTCTGCCTTAAAAAGCTGCACACGGACTCCTACCCTTTGTCCGTTTCCTCTCTGCTGTCTACTCTGCCCTGCTTCCCTCCCTCCACCAGGCCTGGCTTCTCCATCCTATCCCCTCTTCTCTCTAATAAAGCCCATTCTAACTCTGGTAACCATGGCTTGTGACTCTTCCGCCAACCAAACCAGCACCGTTTATCCTTTCATGAGGCTTTTGGTTATTTGGTGGATTATGATTGTGTTGAAACCCACCTAGGCTTCCTAGCGGCTGTACCCAGCAGGACTGCATAAGAGGTTGATTGGACATGGGCCTGAGTACCAGGTGTTTGTAAGGGTCTACACTTGGCTGTAACTGGCAAGGGGGAGTTCCTTTGCCCCTCCCCTTGGCATTGTTATATATAGCCCTTTGGAATAAAGTTCTGGGCCAGTGGATAAGGATCTGGGCCCACCTGAGGCTATCCTGTATTTTCTATCTGTTTCTCTCCCCTCTTTATTTCTACCTAAATCTCTTATCCCTCATTCTTCAAGAGTCCTTGGGATAAATAAATGTGGGAGCTGGTCCCCCACATGGATATTTATTATCATTTAGGGGAATATAGAATATTGACACAAATTTAAAGTTATTTTTGCTATACTGTATATATGTTTCTACTCTTGTTTAAAGGACTTTGGTATATTGATACAAATTTAAAGTTATTTTTGTTATAACATTGCATGTATGTTTCTACTTTTAGTTGAAGTATTGTACCTATGTAGTTCATTTGGAGTGTAAGGTAAAGTTCTAGTTTTTGAAAGCTATTATTATAAGCTATATAGGATAATCAGGAAACATAAGTTAGTGGTTAGTTATCTATAATAATCAAAATTGTAGATATGTTAAGTATGCTTTCCAGATCATACAGAGATATATTTAGGTAGATGATCTTCAAACCTTTCAAAGACATATAGAATATGTCATTTAAAATGTTTTGTTAACATAAAGTTTTTCATGATAATAATACACATCTGCTCCTGACAGCACCAATTTACTTCAGAGAGAATGGGCATTGAAGAAACTCCTTATGGAGTTTGCTTTCATTGTGGCAAGATTAGCCGCTGAACAAAAATCTGTTCTTGCTTTTGACTGCTGACAATGTACTGTGCAGACTGGACATGCAGGACACACAGGAAAAAAGACTGTTGAACTTTGACAATGCAAGGCAGGACAGTCATTCAAATTTCCTGCTTCACTGAAAAGTCTGCTAGATACTTTGGGCCCATAGGCTAAGGATGGATGCCCCAATGTTGCACAAGAATTTTGGGTGACTGTTCAGGCAGCCAAATGTCTCTGTTGTTAGGTAATACTATATATATATCCTTCTGGATCTTTGATGGAGTTGAAGATTAAATAGTTATAGTTGCAGTTTTCCTTAGTTATGATAGAAAGTAAATTAGGTATAAAATTTTGGATTCATTAAGATATGGCAGATAATGCATTATTTTCTTTGAATATGCTAACTGCAAATGAACAGAATATTGTGAATGTAATACTTACTTGATAATTATTATTGTATATAGTCTTACTATGTTAAAGTTAAAACATTTATTTTTATTTAGACAAAAGGGGGAAATGTGGGGAATATTATTTTAAGGTGTGTTACTTTTGTTTATGTTTCAGTTGTTTAACTCTATGAAGCTGTGTTGCTGTGCCTATGTAAAATACCTGATGGTCTAATAAAGAACTGGCCAATAGCAAGGCAGGAGAAAGGATAGGTAGGGCTGGCAGGCAGAGAGAATATATAGAGGGAGAAATCTGAGAGGAGAGTTCTAGCTGCCAGAGAATGAGGACTCCAGGGGCCAGCCACCCAGATACACAGCAAGCCATGAAGTAAGAGTAAGATTTACAGATGTAAGAGAATGGGAAAAGCCCAGAGACAAAAGGTAGATGTGATAATTTCAGGTAAGGAAAGCTGACAAGAAATAAGCATAACTAAAGAAGGCCAGGCATTCATAAGTAAGAATAAGCCTCTGTGTGTGATTTATTTGGGAACTGGGTGACAGTCCCCCCAAAAACAGTAAGAAACAAACAACAGGGAGGAGACAGGAGTTGAGCCCTTTTCAGTCTGAGGAATAATGGAGGTAAGAGGTAACTTTGGATGCTATTTTACTTCCCTGATCTTTCAGCATTTACCCCAATATCTGACTCTGGGTTTTTATTATTAACACCAATTAGAATTTGTGCTACATCTCCCTCCCAAGATGGGGCATGATTCACAAAAAAGCTGCTTACCTGTTGCTTTGTAGCCACCAGCACAGGCTGGAGCTACACATGGCTGGAGTCACTACCCCACCAACTAAGTTTCCTCTCTTTTTCCTAAGCCTCTGAGCAAGTTTGGGATTTTTTTTCTGTTGCAGCCTCTCTGCATCAAACTTCACAGGTGCGTGGGATCAATATGCTGTCAGAGTTAGGCCCTCACCACCATCCAGCTCTACTTTTAGGCAGTTCCTACCACATGTGTTTCTTCCCAATGATCCCTTGTGTGCATTTTTCAGACAGTGGGTTCCCTCTCCTGGTGGGTTGTGGGTTTTCCCTGGACCCCCTCCTCAGGCTGCTGTGACACTAGGTACCTTCCTTAGCACCCACTTGGGCTTCTACCATTCTACACAGCAGCAGTCAGCCTCACACTTCATCATCATCTGAAACACCATCATAGGCAGATTTTGGGAGATGATTGGGGTTTATTAAAGGGAGTAATTAGTTAAAAGAGAGAGTTTTTCCCACATTAAAAAATGGGAAACTATTACAATGGAGGGACTTAGGTCTCTCTATGATAACATGCTGGATGGTTTTAAAATGGAACGATTAAATGAGAGGATAATTTAGATGGAGCCGGGTGGTGGTGGTGCAGGCCTTTAATCCCACCACTCGGGAGGCAGAGCCAGGTGGATCTCTGTGAGTTCAAGGCCAGCCTGGACTGCCAAGTGAGTTCCAGGAAAGGTGCAAAGCTACACAGAGAAACCCTGTCTCGAAAAAACAATTAATTAATTTAGATGGGATTTATATAATGTCAATTATAAACATTATTGGTTTTATGATTTTTGTTTTATCACTAAAAAAGTTGGTTAATGTGAGTGCTAAGACACAAGTTTTAGAAAAACTTATTAAAACAGATCATAGAGATATTCAGACCCAAACAGGGGAATTTAAAGGAGAACCAACCTCAGTGTTGCATTACAGGGTTAGAGAGAAACAGTCTAAGGTTTCCAAACAACCAATTTTAATTTATCCAGTAACCTTAAAGAAACTACCAAATGATAGATATCCCCAAGGCTGTGTAAGAGCTGGTTGGACTCCCATGGAAATGTTAGATTTAAGGAGATTCAAGGAAGTGATAGTCTAATATGGCATGAATTCACCTTTTGTGAAGCAGATGTTAAACTCATGGTTAACTTGTAATAGAATTATCACTCAAGACTGCTGAGACTTGGTTACAGCAGTCTTGGAGCCTGGTCCTCAATTACAGTGGTAGACCTTGTGTAAAAATGAGGCTAAGATCATTGAATAATGAAGTAGGGCTAGAGTTATAGAAATCTCCTAAGAACAACTTCTTTGAGAGGAGATTATGCTAATGTACAATGGCATCTCTATGATGACCACAGCTTGGCTTTATGCCAGACAGCAGCATTGAAATCTTGGGACAGAATTGAAGAAGTAGGGGAAAAATTGATTCATTTACAAAAGTTATAGAGTGCCCAAAATAAACCTTCAATAATTTCTTATAAAGATTGACTTCAGCAGTAAATAAAATGATACCAAATTCAGAAAGCTAGACAAATAATAATTGAATTTCTGGCTTTTTAAAATGGTAATGCACAATGCAAAGGGTTAATTAGGCCATTAAAGACAAGATTAGCATCCTTGGAGGAATAGATCTGAGATACAATCAATACTGAATCTCATAACCATACTGATGCTTGGATAGGAGAGGTGATTTCCAGAGGTTTGAAGAAAAATTGAAATGTCAAATGTTTCAATTGCAGTAAACAAGGTCACTTTAAAAGGGATTGTAAGCAGGACATTTCTAGAAACAATGTTTTTTCTAAGCATAATCCAAACAAAACACCCCTCCCTTCTGGAGTATGCAGAAGTTGTAGCAAAGGCAGGCATACATCTTATGAATGTAGATCAACAAGGTAAAGTCATGGTAACTCATTGCCATCAGGAAACTCCTTGAGGGGCCGCTCACAGGCCCCCATGTCAAATTCAATTCAGTTGTTTCCTATCACCATGGAGGAAATACCTTCCCAGAGCAACTAAAGAACCTAATGCCTATCTATTGTAAGAAACCATACTGCTCTGAATGGTAGAACAGCTATAGAAAAGAACAAAAAATTCAGGAGAAACTGTAAAGCAAATATTTTGGCAAACTTCTATAAATGAACAAAGACCAAAATTAAAAATACTAATAAATGACATTCTCATTGAAGGTCTTGTAAGCACAGATGTGGACATAGCAATAATTGCACCAGAATCTTTGCATTCAAATTGGCCAAGTCAGGAGGTAATAGTTCAGGTTGTAGTGATTGGAACCTTATCTCAGGTAACACAGAGCACAAGATGTATGAAATGTATAGGGCCAGAAGGAAAAAGAGGAAAATTAAAGCCATATGTGGCTAACATAGAAATGAATTTATGGGGACACGATTTGTTACAGCAATGGAATAATCACATTCCTCTAGTCTCAGAAAAAAACCATAAATTAATGTATGTTTCTGGGAAAGATATTAGAAGGTATTATAAAGAACAATCACCGATCATTCAAGTTATATAAGAACAGGGCACAACATCTATTGATCTCTCAAAGGGACCAACAGCCCTACCTTTAAAATGGTTGATGGACAAACCTATATGTGTTGAGTGCCCCGGCCAGCAGGGCTTCAACGGGAACTCAACCACCCTAAGGACGGAATGATAGGGGCAGGAGACACAAAGAAATACACCAAGACAAGATTTCTGATCAAGGTGCAACTTTATTTTTCTCCAGGAGGGTTTATGTAGTTCCTGCAGGGTGAGGGGAAGCAAGAAGCTGTTATCTGCATAGGGTGGGGCAAGCTAACAGGATGTTTATGTAGGATGTTTACAGGGTGAAAAGGTCAAGGGCTCTACTCAATGTCCTATTGCTAGGCAACCTGACTGTAAGATGATCTAGTTCGCTGTCTTATCAGGGGTCTGTATTTTTCCACTAACTAGAGATTCTGTCCTTGTCCCTTGTAGCAGAAGTCTTAAAAGTTCTTATTAATAAAATCAAACCCGGGCCAGGTATTGGGGTGAACATTGGAAGGTCAGAGAGACAGAATAAGCCACAGCTATCTCACTTCGCTGAATCCTCAGCTGGTCTTGTTTCCTCAGACTGGATGCCCCGAGCCCTCATCCAGAATGGGTCTCAGCTGAACTACTGCTAGAAGCCTGAAAGCTTAACCAGGCCGAATGCCTCTCCAGGCTGAATGCCTCTCCAGGCCGAATGCCTCTCCAGGCCGAATGCCTCTAGTTTCTGGTCCTCACACTTTATATACCTTTCTGCTTTCTACCACCACTCCCTGGGATTAAAGGTGTGGCTTTCTGGGATTAAAGGTGTGTATCACCGTGCCTGGCCGTTTCCAATGTGGCCTTGAACTCACAGAGATCTAGAGGGATTTCTGTCTCTGGAATGCTAGGATTAAAGGCGTATGCTACCACTGCCTAACCTCTATGTTTAATATTGTGGCTGTCCTGTTCTCTGACCCCAGATAAGTTTATTAGCATACACAATATTTTGGGGAACACAATACCCCCACAGTCCCTGACATCTCCCCCTTCTTAGTAATAAATCTAAGGGCCAACATAAACCAGGTTCGAATGGTCTAAAAGGAAGGCTCTGAAAGAGGCTTTGCATGGAGGATTACAGAGGCCCTGTCCCTTTAAAGGTTGTGAAAAAAGGTCCGAGAGGGAATGTCTCTCCAGACTCAAGCACCACGGGCGTCCCCATAGTGCGGGAATCAATGGACCATGCAGTTTTTTGAGGGAGCGGAAATGGGTAAGCGCAAGGCTGCTACTGCACAACTGCTATGCAACAGGGCATATAATCCAGGCTCTCGGGATTTTGGGGTACCATGGTTCCCAGCCAGTGCAGTCCCAGCTGCACTCCAATCATGCCTTGAGCGAGCCTTTTTCCCACACACAGGTGCAGCCTCCCCCGAGTGAAGGGGTCTGTGTGGGGCATCTCTCATGGGGGAAATTTCAACCCCGGAGACCTGCATATCAAGGCAGTGGTAATGAACCTGGATCTGCCTGGCCCGCAGGTCTGTTATTTGGCTTCGGATGAACAGAGTGAGCCGGGAAAGTGCCCATGGCCCAAAGGCAAGGACCAGGAGCAGGCCTACAACAGGTCCTAGGAGGGAGGGAAGAAGAGTCGTTAGCCAAGGGGAGGCAGAAAACCAATTCTAGAACTACTCAAGCTCTTGTTCTCCTTTTCTTTTTCTCTTTTTCTAACTTTAGCCATACTGTCCCTGACTACCCCGGTGTGGTCTGTAAAGAAGCAACATTCCTCTTTGAGCGCAGTACAAAGGCCACCCTGTTGTAGAAAGAGGAGATCCAGGCCTCTCCTGTTTTGTAAAACTACCTCAGCTAGGGAGGAAAGGGATGACTCAAGGGCAGAAATTCCCTGTCCAAGTTGGACAGTATCCTCATCTATGGACAGTCGAAGTTCAGAGTAATGTTGGTTGGACAGGACCAGAGAGGCAACCGCTGTGCCTGTTCCCGCTGCTCTAACCCCCAAAAGGACTGCTAAGGTGATGTCAGTAACAGGCTCCTGTCAAGGCAGTCGTCTCAGTGTGACTTCTCTTCCTAGAGACCTGGGAATTGATCTGAGGAATAATAGGTTAGTCTGGGTAGAAGGAACCTGAGTGCCCTGAGTGGCAACACAGCAACCCGACCCAGTGGTCTGTAGGTGCACTACATATGATGGGATCGGTGGGTTTCCTCTGCCATCAGTGTCACAGGATTTTTAAAAAGAGTATCATTAAAAGCAGGAGGTTAAAATCAACTGAGCAAAGAAGATTTGGGTATATGGCACATGCATGTGCCTAGTACAAGGCATCTTCTACCATTGCACCAATGAGCATGATGAGGGCTCCTGCGCTGACCATCCCTGCTCCCACTTCCGCTCCAACTGCTGTACCCGCTGGTCCTTCATGGGTGCCTTCTCTTTTTTTTTTATTTTTAAAATATGGAACGCTTCACGAATTTGCGTGTCATCCTTGTGCAGGGGCCATGCTAATTTTCTCTGTATCGTTCCAATTTTAGTATATGTGCTGCCGAAGTGAGCACGGGTGCCTTCTCTTTGGTGCTGCCCTGTTTGCTGTGCTACCTGCCAGCCACAGGCTGTGTCAAGCTGGCCCAACATGGCTATGACCGCCTGCGACACCAAGGCCAGCAAGTCCGACAAGCCTTTCTGACACTTTCGATGAAAATTCAGCACTGCCCTTGGAAACATGGCTCCTGCTGTCAGACTGGATTTGTGACAAGCAGTGCCCCTGCTCAGCCCAGAACACGATTGACTATGGGACTTGTGTGCTGTGTGAAAGGTCTCAAACACAGTTTGCTGCAAAGTTCCCACTGTCCCCCCACAGGAACTCTGAAAAGCCAACATAGCATTATTAATCAGTAATAAAGATCATTTCCCCACCTTTTTTTTTCTTTTTCCACATGCTATTCTAACTGACACGCTTGCTAGAGCTCAGCCAATGGAACTCCAAGAAAAGGGAACGGAAGTTCGTGACCCACATACTACATAAGCTAAATCAACAGCCATTGCTTTCATAAAAAGGTGGAACAGAGTGATAATAGAGCTAAAGGGCTGGTGGGGGTTGCTGTTGTGGGCGAGGACAACAGCCTGGAGGGCTTGCCGGAGGGACAGCATTTGAAACAGAAGAAGTTTCCTCAGGAGAGGGGCTATCTCTCCTGGGTAGATCAGGTATATCTACAGCTCCAACCAGACATTTTGGTAACCATCTGGGAGCAGAGCGTATATCTTTTATGGCACCATTAACAGGATTTAGTCTCTCTATGATGATCAGCAATGGTGTTAATGCTGAATGTTCTCTTACCTCACATTATGAGAATCAGAAGGCTGCTGGCCTTCTCAGACTTTCCTTCTTTCTGTTGGCCTTTCTGACTCTCTCTTCATGATGAAGGAGTTGGCAGGTGCCAAGGTGGAAAAACCTTCCTCTCCATTCTCCATGGCCCCACAAGCTTCCCTCCCTCCAGTGCCACCAAGACTTGACCTTCTGCAACAGCAAGCATCTAGTCCTGCCAGCACTTCAGTTTTGGAAACTATTTTCAAGGTCGGTTCTGGCTCCCTTCATAAAGACAAACCATTGCCAATACCTTCCACACTTCGAGATCTTCCACCACCACCCCCTCCAGACCAGTCTTACTCTGTTGGAGCAGAAACACAATCTTAGAGATGGTCTCTGCCTTTTGCACCAGGTGATTGCCCATCTAGAGACAAACTGCCCCCTGTCCCCTCTAGCCACCCAGGGGACTCATGGTTGCCTCGGCAAATCCCAAAAGTACCAGTAGCTACCCCAAGCCCTAGTGATCCTTGGAATGGAAGAGAACTGACCAATTGGCACTCACTTCCATTCTCATTGCCTTCACAAATGGAACCTCGAAGAGATGTTCCTAGACTTGGAAGCACATTTAGTCTGGTTACTTCCATGACTATGAATAGCAGTCCAATAGCAGGTCCAGAGTGAGCACCCCAAAATCAAGCCTTCCTCATCTGCCAATGCCATTTACTCTCTAGCTGCCAGGCCTCTTCCTGTGCCAAATCTTTAAAATAGGTACCCTTGTTACCTGCATTCTCTAGCCCAGTGACGGCCCTTGTTGCAGCAGGGGCATAGAGTGGAAGGCAGGGGCCTCATAGAGGCAGCCTACTGGGCCGGCTGGGCTAAGGGCATGAGGCTGTTACCTTTCTGGGGGCATTCCCTAGCAAAATGTCTGGGTTGTTTGCAGAAATAACAGGCTCGGGCTCCAGGCTGTTGCAAAGCCCTCAGGGTGGCACCGATTGCTAATCCCATGACATGGGCAGCACCAACACCCGAGCAGAGTCTGACATATTCAGACAGGTCTGCTCTGTTTTTATGAGGGCGGAGGACTTCCTAGCAGGCAGGGTTTGCATTTTCAAAGGCCAAGTGTTTAATGAAGGTACTTTCATTTTCGCCTGGCCCGAACAGTCTCTCGGCTGCATCATTTAAGCAAGAGACAAAATCGCTAAAAGGCTCATCACGACCCTGATGAATCTTTGCCAATGAGGTGGTAGCTGAACTCTTTTGGGGCAGGCATTTCCAGGCCCGGACCCCAGTATTTTGAATCTGGGCCAGGAGGCCAGGAGGGAATTTTGCCTGTGCTTCATTTGTATCATAGGGGGAGTTGCTGAGGAGTTTCTTTAGTGTCCAAGTTTTTGTGGATGGCTGTTCAATATTTTTTGAGCAACTTCTCGACAATTTTCTGTAAATTCTCTTTTCCAGAGGACAAAGTCACCCCCAGAAAGGGCTGCGCGGGCAAGAAAATATCAGTCATTAGGGGTCAACCAATGTTCACTCTGATTTTCCACCAAGGCTAATGTAAAAGGAGCCATAGGACCGTACTGAGCACAGGCGGATTTCAGCTTTTCAACAAGGTGGAAATTTAAATTTGATAAGTCTGTCCTGGCGGGGGATCCTCTGATGATACAAAAACATTATTCCACAGCAGACCTGGAAGCCTTTATGCAGCCACTCAGATA
>CABHPH010132079.1:73479-83785 GCA_902168325.1 Peromyscus nudipes | reverse complement strand
TTTTTTTTTTTTTTTTTTTTTTGTTGACAACATTCGGTCTTTGTGTTCGTATATAGTACTTTTGACTGCAGAAACCTAATAATGGCTGTTCTATACAACTGAAGTCAGGTTTAGCACTATAGTATTTTGGTGTGAGGTACAGATGTTTCCCAGTTGTATCTGTGGTTCATATGTTAATAGGTATATGTGTGTGTGTATCCTATATGTACATATGTATTATATATTATGTTCAGATATTGGACTTAAAGCTATAAAATCATGTTATCCCTACACCCAAACTCCTCATGCTACTTTAGTATACCAAAAGATATGTCAGTGTTTTCCTTTATGTGGGATGATTTTGTATGCTTTTTAAAAATTTTATCTATATTTTTATTTTATGTATATGAGTGTTTTGCCTGCAAGTATGTATGTATATTACATGTGTGCAGTGCCTGAGAAGGCCAGCAGATTGCCATTGGATGCCCTGAAACTGGAATCACAGATGCCTCTGAGCCACAATGTATAGTAGGTACTAGCAACTAAATCTTGGTCCTCTTCAAGAACAGCAAGTACTCTTTAAGTGCTAAAACATCTCTCTAGCCCCTTATTAATAAATTCATTATAAACAGTAATTATTTTGTAAGATGTTTTGAATACATTTTTTGATCAATAATTTTCCTCCATCTTTTCTCTTTGGAAATGTTTGTAGGTTTGAACCAGTGATTTGATGGCTGCATTTAATACTTTTGATAATTATATAAATATGTGACCAAAATGATTCATGCCAGATTTCTGTGTAGGATCTTGAATACTGATAGATGATCTTCCTTTCAGCATTTTGGTGAAATCAGTAAAACTCTGATCTTTTCGAGGCTGTTTCCTTTTAGTTCAGTTGTTGCCTTTGCTGCCTCAGTTAGGAAAGGGCTGTCTTCTGTCAAATATGAATTTCTATTTACAGGCTAGATGAGACTTAGAAATAGAGTACAGACTGAAAGTATGATTGTTCTGCTTCTCTTTCTGTCTAGAGGAAAGCCTGCTTTACTCTCATGCTACTCATGTATCTTAAAATAGGCTGTTTTCTATTGCTGTGCTGGCATACTAAAGGGATGTTTGAAGACATAAAATCTGTTTAGTAGACCAAAGGAAAGGGCAAGCAATCTTTGAAGTATCAAATGGTGAGCTTTTTTTTTTTTAATTCAGTCAAGTGTGGCATATAATTTTTCACCTTTGTTTTTGTTGACCACTGTGCTTATAGTGTGTATATGTTCATAGAGCATTGGAGGCTTTCAATAAATATTTATTAAGTAGATTACACATTTAAGATTTAGTGTTTATAGTTCTATTTTAGTTTAGCCATTCAGAAGTTACTATAAGCCTTAAGGTTTAAGAAAGCTACAAAGGCAGAGGCTAGCTTGATTTTGCATATATGTAACAGACCTTTGTGATTGCACATATAAAGCTACTCTTTTCTTATCAAATGGTACTCTTCTAACTTTCCTTTCCATATAATATTAGGTAACCGACAGTTTGTTCTTATTACTTGACGGTTCAAACTCATCAAGTGCAGTTTTGTTGCTTTCATGTTGAAATACTTAATACTTGGCGATAGTATTTCTCTTGATGAAAGTTAGTTCTCTTAGAGCTTACATCTAGAAATTGCCACCATGAGTATTGATTATTTTTAGATGGTTCAGTTAACAAATAGAAGTAAGTTTATTAAAATTGATTTTAAAAATGGTTTGTACTATGATTGTTGATTACTTTCAGAAGTTTTGTAGCAGCCTGGAAAATTAGAATATATATATATATTTGTGTGATATTTTTTCAGAGTATTAAAGAGATTTTATTATCTTGTTTATTAAAGTTAAAATTTATACCAACTCTATAATGCTTGCTTTCCTTTTTAAAATTGTATGCTCAATTTAATGTTGCTAATCTAGGCATGTCACCAAGTGTTCTCGCATTTTAAAAAATTTGAGTTAAATACTGATGTTAACATGTATTTTTATGTGTATGCTTGTAGTAAGTTTAATATTAAGCAGATTATGAGAAATTAAGCAAATTATGTATGTGCATTCTAAAAGGAAAACTATATCTTATAGATAAAATACAGGCTAATTATAAGGTACTTAAGTATAATGACTACTGAAGAATCGAAGAAGGCAGATAGTTTTACCCTTCATGACAGTTTTCATAATGAAATTTTGCTTTCAAAAGTTTTTTCACTGAGATAAAAAGTGGCTGGACAATACCATTGGAATTTGACTTAACATTCTTAAAAATTATGGTACAGAGCTGGAGATGGAAGTCAGTGGATTGGGTGCTTGCCTGGCACTCAGGAGACCCTAGGTTTGATCCCCAGAATTTTTTCAAAAAATAAATTAATAAAAAATAATACATTGTATTTAAATTGCTTTATAACACTTCCTATTTCCTTCAATATTTAAAAAGCAGCGGCAGGCGGATCTCTGTGAGTTCGAGGCCAGGTCTACAGAGTGAGATCCAGGACAGGCACCAAAACTACACAGAGAAGCCCTGTCTCAAAAACCGAAAAAAAAAAAAAAAAAAAAAAGGGGTAAAGTTTTTTCATAAATAAAAAGATACATAGGATAACTTAATAAGATTGATTCTTCAAATTCTCTACTCTCACTTGCTTCAAGACCCAGCAGTAATATATCTCAGTTGTCAGCAGTGAATGTCCAAAGTAATTCTCATTCACTTGTTAGTATATTCTGTTTGTGGAATATACTAATTTAGTTTCAAATCTTTAATTTAATAAAGTTTCAAATCTTTGTTAGATCTACATACCTGAAAAATACTTTAAGATCCATTCATATGACTACATTTTTAATGCATTGACTTTCTTGCTTTCCTGTTGTTTGCAGCATTTTCAGTTAGCTTTGGTTGACTGTAATCCCTGCACTTTGTCCAATGCTGAAAGTAAGTATTAAGTACCTTTGGATATGTGTGTTCAGATCAGTTTGTTATAAATGATGATAATACTTACAATCATATTAACATTCTGGGCAGTTTATTTCTTCTAGAATTATTGAGTGTAACTATTGGTTGTTATGGCTACTTGTATATATGGAATTGTGAGATTAAATATTGTCACCAGTCTGTCTGAAACAGGTAGTGAAGTGGGCCGATGAACAAGGTTGATTAAAAAAATAGCTTAATTAATTAATTATATTGTAAATGACTTAGAAGAATAAAAACAGTGTTTGCCAATCAGTGGATATGCAAAGAATTATGTAGGAGTTCACTGTGCTATGTGGTATTAAAATTATTGGAAATACTTTGACTTTATTGTAGTTTGATACATCATACACAAAGTTTGAGGTGACATTTTCCAAGTAATTAAAGAAGAATGCTATTGTGATGTGTGTTTTGATCCAGTGGTTTTCTTTTCTTTTCTTTTCTTTTTTTTTTTTTTGTATAGATTTCTTTCCAGGAACTAATGGGTGGATATATTTATCAGTGTGTATGTTCTAGTGTATCTATGTAGTATATTTCAAAGCAACTAATAGATAATTGAAGAGTATTTTTGAATTTGATCTAGATTTTTAAAAAAATATTTTTGGAAAAATAAAACTTTTGAAATATAAGAGAAACTGACTAATACTACATGAAAATTTTCAAGTTACTCAGTGGATCTGTGTGTCATGAAATAACTGTTTTGCTATAAATTGTTTGGGTTCTCTTTTCCTTTATCTTGTCCCATTTCCTCTTCTTCCTTCCTATTCCTTCCTTTTTAAGGGAGAAGTAGAAAGAGAACAGTTGAAAAACATTGTTCTATTAACCTGAAGGTGCAGAGAGAGCAAAGAGCTGAGCTGAGGGATGCAGATTCAGCACTCAGGTCCTTGATCATTCTGTCCTCCTACTTAGACAACAGTATAGAAATATGTTAGTGACAAGTAGTGCCTATGGAAAATTTTAGATTAGTGAGAAGTTGCAGAATTTTTAATATAACATAGATTAACAGCCTGGGCAAGCTGCAGTTGTAGTTTGTAACACGAATTGCTAAACAATCTTATTAATAGAAAACTCAGTGCCAGATATTGGGATGAAAGCTGAAAGATCAGAGAAGCAGAACAGCCAGCCATTAGTTCTTAACTCTACGAAATCCTCAGCCTAAAAAGAGCAAATTCCTGTTTCCGCACGCTTTATATACCTTTCTGTGTCCTGCCATATTACTTCTGGGATTAAAGGCGTGTGTCACCACTACCTAGTTCTGTTTCTCACATGTAGCCCAGTGTGACCTTGAACTCACAGAGATCCAGATGGATCTCTGCCTCCCGAGTGTGTGTGCCACCACTGCCTGACCTCTATGTCTAATTTAGTGGCTGACTCTGTCCTTTGATCTCTAGGTAAGGTTTATTGGGGTATACAATATATCACCACAGTAGCTCTGTGGTGGAGCACTGCCCATCCTCATCTCCCCTTTCCCCCCAAAAAGAAGTAAAGTGAGCTTTGAAAATGATTTCTAGGAGTATAAGTTGCAGTTTATAATTTGAAAAGCAGGATCATGGTGAGGTGAGACTTTTCATTATAAGATTTCCTTGGGATAAAAGAGTATCTTTCTGGTATTAATTTTGTTAATTCTCAAAACATTAGTTTCTGAATAAACTTAGTTTCATGACCTTTTATGGCAATATTATTTTTTAAAAAATTCACCTCAGTTGCGATTTGGTGAAACTTTTTTGTTTTTGAAGTTATGCTCTATTTCAAAGAGGACTTTAAAGAATTTAAAAGTATGTAAAGGACAACATTGGACTTAATAATTCATGGGATAATGAGATCCTTTTCATAAGGATGTAGGACAGGCTAGAGGAAGTTTAGAATGGTAGTGGAACACCAACTAGCTGTTGATGTTTTGTTTTGATTTTCTAATTACCACCTTTTATTAGGCAACATAAAAAAGCTTAGTGGCAAAAAGTATTTTAGAACACTGGTGTAAAAGTGTATAGATTTTTCCATCTCTTCTTGTAATAGTCTTCCTCTCACATAATGAGGACATATATGACTGGAATTCTCTATAAGAGCTGCACTGTAGTAGGTAGTGAAGAATAGACAAAAGCCCTTACATATCTTCTGTATAACTTATACTTTTATTTATTACTTTTGTGTTTTTTCATTTTCTAAAGATACTTTAATTTTCAGTTATCTGATGTTTAATATAGTATTAAATACTTTCTAAAGATATTTTAATTTTCACTTATCTGTTTAATATAGTATTATAATACTTTTCATCCAGAATGTTATTTAAATTTCATTATATGTTTGTGTTTCCTTACCTTGCTTGTGTGACATTATTCACCTGGTGTTGAGGTAGAGAGAATAGGCATCAAGAATCACGCACAGAAATGAATAAAAAGGCAGCCTTTCAGACCTTGCCCATAGTGTCAGAGTCATAATTTCAGAAATCTACGTTGATAACAAGCCTTTCCGAAAACTTGATGATAGCTTTGGACCTTGCTTTAACAAATCTATATAAACTATGTACATGTAATTTTGAGACTTTCAAGAGTCCTTGAAGTCTAGATAGACACATACACATGGGGAGGAGGGGAGAAAAGAGGTACCAGTTTTTATTCTTGGTTTGTTTTTGTACACGGGTGATATGCTATGAGGAAGAGGGGGAAATAAAAGCCAAAATATTCTTTTATTTTCAATATTTATGTGTTAATTCCAGGACTGTTTACTATTTGCCTTCCAAGTAGTTTGACTTGTTTCCTTGTCTGTTTAATGATGAAATCCAACTCTGAAGCACTTTTAAAAAAAAATCAACCACTCATGCTGTAGCATGAATCTTAAAGAGTCTTATTAATAAAACAAACCCGGGGCCAGTTATTGGGGTGAACACTGAAAGGTCAGAGAGACAGAATAAGCCACAGCTACCCTCACCTGGCCAACTTCTTGGCTGGTCTTGTTTCCTCAGACTGAAAGCCTCTGTGTCCTCATATCTGAATGGCTCTCAGCTGAACTGTGCTCCAAAGCCTGAAAGCTTAACTAGCCTAATGCTTCTCCAGGCCAAATGCTTCCTTCTAGTTTCTGGTCCTCACGCCTTATATACCTTTCTGCTTTCTACCACCACTCTCTGGGATTAAAGGCTTGCTTTCTGGGATTAAAGGCGTGTGTCACCATGTCTGGCCATTTCCAATGTGGCCTTGAACTCACAGAGATCCAGAGGAATTTCTGTCTCTGGAATGCTAGGATTAAAGGCGTGTGCTACCACTGCCTAACCTGTATGTTTAATATTGTGGCTGTTCTGTCTCTGACCCCAGATAAGTTTATTAGCATGCACAATATTTGGGGGAATACAATACCACATTTGGGGGAATACAATACCTCTGTGTTACTACCATGGTCTATAACTTCCTAATAAGTGTTGTTTTTGTGTAATGTAACATGGACAATCTGATGGCTTTTTTTGTTTTAATGTGTTTTCTTATTAAATATTGACTTTATTATACATTTGGTTTGTAACTCAATTTTAAGTACTGTGTTTTGAAATGTAAAAGTTTTAAAATGTTGCCATTTTGAACTTTATAAAGTATATATTAATTTGCTATAGCTATTAACACTACTAATAACTAACATTTTATTTTATAATGACCAATAATGGCTACATAGTTTGTTTGTTCTTTAGTATGATTGTGCATTTTTTATTAAAAGCACGTGAAAGTTATATTCTTGTTACTTAAATCTATGTAATGTAAGCCATGTTTGCTTATTTTCTGTTTTTTTATCCTTGCCTAATTTGCCCCTAACTTTGCTGTATTGTTACTGACTGTTTTTTGTTTTCTGTCATCCTTTGCAGTTCAGTTTCACATTGCCCACTTATATGAAACTCAGGTAAGTGTTTTAATTTGCCCACGTTCAAACAGAAATACACAGTATCACTTATATTACTAGTGAAGTATATTTCGATAATTTAATGCAATTCTGACCATTAGGTTATGCATTTATACTCAAGTTTACTTAAAGTATTGCTTCATCAGTTGCTAAACTTGATTTGGTTGTTCAAATGATTATATTTAATATTTCTCTTGTGGTGAAGAATGCTTCATTCTGTTATAGATGCTTATTATAATATGTTGTTTTTAAATGATTTTCTTTATCAATTGCTCTGTGTGTGTGTGTGTGTGTGTGTGTAGTCAGTTCTCTCTTCCCCTTTATGGGTTTGTATGGATGAAACTCATGTCACTAGGCTTGTGAAGCATGTGCTTTTATCCACACTGAGCCATATCACCATCCCCTTTTTGTTAATTCTCCTTTATAGTTTCTCTAATGATTGTGCTACATAGTTAAGTTTAGGAACCACGGACATAAATGATCTCAGACTATCTATTTGATTACACCTCACAGTAATATAAATATGAGGATGTAGCAAGAACCACGTATCTCCTAGGTACATGCTTTATTGTATACTTGGGTTACTATGTGAAAATAAGAAATTGTGTGTCTCAAACAGTATTTTGTTTCATCTCCAACTGTTAAAGATTTGTGTTTAAGGCCAGGCGGTGGTGGCTCACACCTTTAATCTCAGCACTTGAGAGGCAGAGCAGGTGGATCTCTGTGAGTTTGAGGCCAGCCTGGTCTACAGAGTAAGTTCCAGGACAGCCAGAGCTTACACAGGGAAACCTTGTTTGAAAAAACCAGACCCAACCCCCTCCCCTCTTAAAAAAAAGGGGGGGGGCTTTTTTTTTTTAAGCTACCTAATTTTTATTTAGTCTTTTTTTTTTTTTTTAATTTCCTATATGTTGGATTTTTTTGTCTAGTGCTCATGTTTTTGTCTTTGCCATCTTTGTGTGTGTCTGTGTCTGTGTGTCTGTGCCTGTGTGTATGTATGCACGCGCGCGTGTCTGCCTGCCTGCATGGTTTATGTACACATGTGTACAGGTGCCCTTGGACTTACAGGCAGTTGTGATCTACCTGATGTAGATGCTGTGAACGGAACCCCAGTCTTCTTCAAGAGCAATAAGCACTCAACCATCTCTCTACCTTTTTTTAATTTAAATTTTTATTGTTTTGAGAAATGATATCACAATTCAGTCTAGGTTAGCCTCCTCAGGCTGGGATTATAGTTGTTTTGTTTCATCAAGTCTCTATTCTTATTTGTGATTTGTGCTGTTTTGGTCATGTTCAGTGAACTCACTTTAATGCAGTCTTCATTGTTTTGCATGTGATAAGAGGCAAAAAGTCAACTCCGTGTTTCTCGTTAAGATGCAAATATATTTTGAGCATGTTATTGTTTTGTATTTCTAGTTTTTGGTGTGTAGTAACATTGAGATGGTTCACAATAAGGTATAAATCTGATTATATTAATTGAAATAGTTCATTGTCTCCATTATCTTAGCATAAACGAATCAACTGATTTAGCAAGGTCTTTGTGAGCAGTCTTCTAGTTTTCTAAGCATTCACACATTCTTCTCCAAAATATACTTGCACTATACACAGCATGATGTATTTTGTTTTTCTGTCTTTAGTCTTCAAGCTACATTGTAGCCTCAGCCATTTCCATTATATCTTAGATATTCAACAAATACTTTCTGGCTGAAGGAATTAGATTGAGTAGGTTGGCCCTTATACTTTAGTAACTGTGTATTTAACTTTTGTAGATTAGACAAAATTAATGTCTTAGCAATTAGTTGAGCTGATAAATAGAAGTTCAGTTAATAAGTGCTGATAATCTCAATGTGCTGTTGTCTAAAATGCTCCCTCAATTTTGAAACAGTGTATTTATATAATATAGTTCCTTGGTTATTTCCAATGCTATTTATTAATTTCAGTTGATACTTAAAATGATTCTGTAGATAGAAAGATTAGATATTACCTTTTATAGTAGTTAATTTGTAGATGTCAGATCATAGGGTAAGTGATTTGCCTGTGATTCACATAGCCAGTTTTGTTTTTCTCCCTATAGTTTTTAAGATTTATATTGTTCAGCCAGTTAAATGGTAGTGTAGTAATAAGAATAAAAGCCAATGCAGCCTATTGTTCTACCGAGTATAATTTAAAGGTAGTGTTTGCAAGCTTTTTATTTTTTGGCCTTTTCCTTTTGCTTTGAAGGAGTAATTTTAAACTTTATGACTGTTGTGATAGCTTTTGGTCATGTTGAAACTTTGCGGAGAGTGCTGTGGGTAAATGGTTGCATTTAGAGATTTGCCTATAGAACATGAAAATACTGTAAGCATTGTTATAATATAATGGAAATTGTGATATATTGAAATTATAGATATTATAAATATTTTTGTAAGATTTTATATTCTGGAAAGTGTATGTTTATAACTTAGATTTTAATTACATTTGTACCTGTGATTTTATTATAGCATTTTTTTGCATGTGTTCTACATTATTGAGTTGCTTGGAAACTTGTTGCTAAGCAGACAAATTTTACACTTGGAAGGAGAATACTCTGGTTTCATTAATGCTATTAAGTAAAATTGAGATGGTTTTCATTATTAAATAAGTTGAGATGATTTTAGCTATTGGGAGTTGGCAAATACTTAAAAGGTCGTATTTTAATGATACTTTGTTATAGTGGGTGTTATTATTAGCATTAGGTACAATGGAACATGTCTATTTGAACCTGTCTAATGTTAAAAAGAAACATTCAGCAATAGAATCAGCACTTTTTACTTTCAGCTAGTTTTTTAAAATGTGCCAAAGCATAATAAACATTATATAATTCTTAATATGTGAAAGATTATTTTTGTTTTACTTTTCTCTAAATTTTTTTTCTGCTTTTTAGAGGAAGTATCATTCTGCAAAAGACGCTTATGAGCAACTTTTGCAGACAGAAAACATTTCTGCACAAGTAAAAGCAACTGTCCTACAACAATTAGGTATGTAATTATATGTTTTATGTTTTTCCGTATATTTTTCAGAGTTGGTAAAAATCTGACCCCTTTGCAAAGCATTTCCCATCTTAGAGTCAAACTATATAGTATAATTCTTGGATATAATATAGATGGCCCTTTTTGTGGGGGTTGTTTTCAAGACAGGGTTTCTTTGTGGAACAGTTCTCGCTGTCCTGGAACCCAGTCTTTAGACCAGGCTGGCCTCGAACTCAGAGATCCGCCTGGCTCTGCCTCCTGAGTGCTGGGATTAAAGACATGTGCCACGACTGCTTGGCTAGATGGTTCTTTTAAATTCTGAAAATTCTCCCTGTTATTTAACCATTGGGTGAAAAGGTGTGAGTACTTCCTTTGTGCCACGTTACATTAATGCTTAATACTCAGCGAAATTAAGTGATTTGCCTACAATCATTCAGTGGTTGATGAGTTTCCTTTTACAGCTTCATCTGTATTAATCACTA
>CABHPH010132079.1:60979-70979 GCA_902168325.1 Peromyscus nudipes | reverse complement strand
AATATAGTATTATTTCATGGTGTATTTTTTGCTTGATTAACTACTTATCAAATTCTTTTTTTTTCATTTTTATAATTTATTTATTTTATGGTATGGTGGTTTTGCTTGCATTTATGTCTGTGTACCATGGGCATGCCTGGTGCCTTCTAAGGCTAGAAGACATCATCAGGCTGAGCATATGTGCCTTTAATCCCAGCATTTGGGAGGCAAAGGCAGACAGATCTCTGAGTTCAAGGCTAGCCTATTCTAGGCCACCCAAAGTGCAACAGCCCTCCCTCCCCCCTCAACCCCCCAAATCCCCAGCAATCATCAGCTCCATTGGAACTGGAATTATAGAAGCTGGGAATTGAACTTAGGTTCTCTTAAACAACAAACAAGCAAACATCCAGTGCTCTTAACTACTGAGCCATCTCCAGTCCCCTGATCATATTCTTAAAAAAGTTTATTAGATATTTTGTGGTACTCCTAACATTTGAATAGAGTTTTCATAAAGTTCTGTTTTTCAAAGTTAAGTATTTTATAATTCTTTATAGTTTTTATTTTACATACAGTATGAATTTGTTTAGCCAGAGAGGTGGGATTATGCATGTATGTTAATCTGAACTGTCATTAGTTTTATATTCATTCCTTGGAAGTAAATACTGGACCAGTAAAATGTCTTGGAGATTATTTACCCTTAATATTTATGTGGAATAGTATATATGATATTTCTATGTTCTTTGTATCAGTATGAGAAAATGACTACTAGTAGCCAATGGTAGATTATTGGAGTTACCTAGAATTGTAATCTATTATGTATTAAGTAATTATTTTTAAACTCTTTATTTTAAAAGCTGTTCATCTCTTTGGCATTACCCTCCTATAAGAAAGACTTCTTATTACAAGAATTAGCAGTTCTAAAATATCACAATGTGTTTTCTGATCAATAATACATTGATGGAAAGAAAGGATTATTTTTGTTAATTTTCTGCTTTGTATTCTTAGAAATAGAACTATTATATAATGTATGTTAATGTTTTAAAGGTTGGATGCATCACACTGTGGATCTCCTGGGAGATAAAGCCACCAAGGAAAGTTACGCTATTCAATATCTCCAGAAGTCCTTGGAAGCAGATCCAAATTCTGGCCAGTCCTGGTATTTCCTTGGAAGGTGAGATTTCACCAGATAATTATATTCTGCTATTGATAGTTATAACTAAGAGATTTTAATTACAACCTCAAATGTGTACATTTATACCTTGAACAGTATATTTTCTCTTTTTAATAGATTATAATAAAGAATTCTGAAAGGTAAATTATATAAAAAGCTTTTAGATGTAGTAGTTTTCTTATAGCATAACCCTGTCTTCTTAAGAGGACATTTCTTATTTTAATTTTTTCATTTAACCTCAATTGTTACTAGTTTTTTAAAAGGTCCTTTCAGATATTACTTTTTTTAGTGAACTACTTTTGTGTCTTTCCTGGTGAGTTCTAGCATTTGGTTTGTAGTAGAACTCAGGTCACAATTTCACTTGAAATCTTACATTCTTTGAGAAAGTGAATACGTTCTTGTTGGATTTGCTGGAAAGAGACATCGACTGTTGGAATTTTGTTCAGGGGTTATTTGAGATGTACTCTTTATATATGTATTTGATAGATCCTAGTCCATTTTGCCTTTCATAATATAGTGGAAAGATCAGTGTACTAGGCATGAAAAGACTCAAATTTAAGTAAGGGCTCAGTTAATTTTTGTAAAATGTTAGATGATACATATTAATTTTTTTTAAATTGTAGATGATACATAAACCCCTTTTGAGGTTTCAATTTTCTCCTCCCCTTCTTTTTTTTTTTTTTTGTTTTTCGAGACAGGGTTTCTCTGTGTAGCTTTGCGCCTTTCCTGGAACTCGCTTTGGAGACCAGGCTGACCTCGAACTCACAGAGATCCGCCTGCCTCTGCCTCCGCCTCCCAGTGCTGGGATTAAGTGCCACCACCGCCCAGCTTTTCCTCCCCTTCTTGTTCATTTTTTACTTTGAGATTTTCCTATAAGGTGTTTTGATCATATTCACCCCTCCCCCAACTCTCTCAGATCAGGTGATTTCCCCCCACTCTCCCCTTTACTCAGTCATCCACCGACTCTGGCCCTTTTACACTCTTCACAGACACTCTACCTACAATGATCCCTGAGTCTTGAGAGGAGAAGGTGTAGTATAAATACCCCATTTAGGACTAGACATGTTCAGTCTCTTATTCTCTGTATTTTGACCACTTACCACTTGTAGGTTTCTGTTAATCATCATCTACTGTAAATAGAAGTTTCTCTAATGAAGGTTGAGAGATGCAGTAATCTGGGTATAACAATAAGTCATTAGGAGTCAGTTTAGGGGCTGGAGAGATGGCTCAGAGGTTAAGAGCATTGATTGCTCTTCCAGAGGTCCTGAGTTCAATTCCCAGTAACCACAAGGTGGCTCACAACCATCTGTAATGAGATCTGGCGCCCTCTTCTGCTGGGCAGGGATACATGCAGACAGAACATTATATACATAATACATAAATAATTCTTTAAAAAAAAAAGAGTCAGTTTAATACTATGTCCATTTAGCAGAGTAATAGTAATAGGTTCTTTCCTATGACCCATGGCCTTGAATGGACTTAAGGCCCACTCTACATGAGCATAGTCATACCCAGCTCCATTACTGCAGTTCAGAATCTGTGACTAGACAGGCCATGTAGAGTGGGCCTTAAGTCCATTCAGAAAGTAGTTGGTTATTCTCAGTATGTTTGTACCACTGTTGCACCTCATGGTCATGTCTTGCTAGGTCAGTCATTATTCTAGCTTGCAGGGTTCACAGCTGGGTGAGGTTGATAATTACTTTTCTCCCTGGTAGCATGCATAGCACCTTCCAGCTTCGAGGTCAGTGCCAGATTGGTATCTCCCATGTTCTATGATTTAAGTATGTGGTGTCTTTTATAAGGGGATTGTATTAAACTATTGGTTCTCGTGGGACAAGAGAAATGTGTTATGGAGTGCTACTGGCACCTTATGGGTGGAGATTAGGGATTCTGCTGAAAAATAAAAAAGAATCTTCCAAGGTACATGACAGCCAACCTTTTACAACAAATAATTAGTTGGCTGCAAATAGTTGATCTCTTATATACCTTCCTGTGTCAAAGCTTCAGTTTTGTGATTTCACTTGAATTTTATAAAATAAATTTGTTTATAATGAACCATACCTAAACTTGCTGTTTTAAAATGCAGTAATTTTCAGCTTCAGTGAACAGTATTCCATTTTTTTCCCCCTTCAGTTCAACTGGTTGTATATTCTGGACCATTGAAATGTATTATTTTGCAAATATACACTAAACTTTCCTGACTTCTCAAACAAGGGATAGTTATCACAATCTAACTTGCTTTATGATTCAAGATGATCATTTCAGAGATTAATTATTTTTCATCTGTCATAATATTCTGGATCTGTTTTAAACTTTTTTGATGCTTTCTTATAGTCATTACCATCTAATGTTTTGCTTTTAATATGAGAAATGTTTATGAATAAATAATATTTTAAAGGTTGTGTTTCTGTCCTTGTCCCTATGCTTTTATTCCAATTTGACATTATTACTGACCTTGTCACAATTTGTAGGTACTGTGTGAAACTTGCTTTTCTGTCTAGACAGTAAAATTTTTGATACTGTCCAATCTATATGATAGTAATTCCTTAGGCCTATTTTTACCCTCTCTACTAGTTGTCCTCTGTTCTTATAGCTTTTCTTCATATAGATAAATTTCAAAGGTAGATTTCTATAGAGCTATTTTAAATTTTAACATTTTCACATAGGTTTTCCATCCTAATAGCCTCACCTTTTATTTATCCTATTCTCCAAATCAGCTTCATTTCCTTTTGCGAGAAAAATCATATTCCACTCTTTCCTTTACCTCTCTTTTTGGGAGTGAGGGGTCCTAGGTCTAGTGTACTGTTGCTACTGAGCTACATTTCTAGCGTCTCCCTTTCACTGTTTAATCAGATTTTACAACTAAGTTGTGCCATACCTCACTGGATTTGTAATCAGTCAATTATGAAGTCTTAGCTACTCTTCTGCTTTTTTTTTCCCCTCTCTTTTGCTCTTTCGGCTTCTATTCCTTTCATCTCAGCTTTGACATGTTCCACACCAGTGAATGTAATTATTCTCTTTTCTGTACGTAACGTTCCTTTTAGTCTATACTATACATTGTTGGCAGATTAATATTCTTATAAGGTGCTTTTATCACAACCACTCCCATTGTTAGGAAAACAGATTTTGGGGTTTTTTGGGGGGGAGGGGTCTGAAAGTATGTGTACGTGGATGTGCACTGTGTGTGTGTGTGTGTGTGTGTGTGTGTGTGTGTGTGTTCGCGTTCTTTTTTTTAAAAAAAACAAAACAAAACAAATACATTAGGGTTTGTCTATACTGTTCAAATCTATTTCAAATATTTCCTCTCATTCTCTGTGTCTGATCCAACTATTAATACACTTTTTAAAGAATAATTAGGGGGAATAAAAATAGTCTTTAAGCAAGTAAAGATTTTCAGATTTACATTTTCTTTTGTTGATTACTCTTAACCAGTGTTCTCCCAACATAGGCAAATAATAAGACAAATACTAGTTTACTGGAAAGCTATCTTTTTCTATGTTTTACTTGCTTGCAGTTAGGAATTTATGCTCTAAATAATATCTATAAATATCCACGTTCTTTACTTTCACCTTACCACCAAATTCTACATGGATTGTAGTCTCTTCTTAAACTGTCTGTGTTAGCCATTTGATATGGCATTGTGATATTTATAGTGCCTTCATTCCTCATCTAAATTGTAAACTTCTTAGGGGTGGTGAAGCATTCCAACACTCAGGAGGCAGAGGCAGGTATACCTCTGTGAGTTCTAGTTCAGCCAAGGCTACAAAGCAAGACCCAGGGTGGGGGGCAAAATAAAAAAAAGAACAAAAGAAAAGGAAAAATAGTTAAATTGTAAGCTCCTTGGAAACAGAATCTAGGGTTTTGTTTTCTTTCTCCTTTAGCACCAAACATAATTTCTTTTTTTTTTTTTAATTTCTGTGATATCTGTACATTAGGTACATCCTCACTAAGAAAATGGCAGGCATTGAAACCTGAATCTTATTGCTGTCTTTGCTAGTCATAAAATACTGTATACTATATTTATACTGTTTATGATACTTAGAGACTAAACCATTACATTAGCATTTTTATAAATTAAAGAATATTTGCCTTTTATTATTTAAGAAAAGGAGAAATTCATTAGCTCTTACTGAAAACATGTGGTTTTGGTATTTTGAACTCTGGTCTGACTGTATGAAAAACTAGAGGTCAAGATAAAAAAGCAGAGTGGAGGGGCTGTGCTCAACTCTCAGTATTATAATATTAAAGTGATATGGCCTATACTCATTTTAATAGCCTGTATCAATGCAGTATACTTTAGCACACTTAAGAAAGACTATAATACAGTTTTGAATTTCTAGTTATCATGTATATTGCAATTTCCTTGTGCATATATACCCATGTACCTAGATATATTAGCATAATACATTTAAAAATTTTGCTTTGATACATAACCCTTTTTAAACAAATAAATGTAATTTGCTTTGATATTGATGGAATTTTCTTACCCTCCCTCTTCCCTCTCCCTCTCAGGTGCTATTCAAGTATTGGGAAAGTTCAGGATGCCTTTATATCTTACAGGCAGTCTATTGATAAATCAGAAGCAAGTGCAGATACATGGTGTTCAATAGGGTAAGACTTTGTCTAAAATTAACATTGGTATGTAAAGATGGCTGCATCACATAATGTGCTTTGTAATAAAAATCATGCTATGACATTAACTAGTTATTGTTAGTTGACTGATTTTTTCTTAATTTCCCTTTTTAGTGTGCTCTATCAACAGCAAAATCAGCCTATGGATGCTTTACAGGCCTATATTTGTGCTGTACAATTGGACCATGGCCATTCTGCAGCCTGGATGGATCTAGGCACTCTCTATGAATCCTGCAACCAGCCTCAGGATGCTATTAAATGCTATTTAAATGCAACTAGAAGCAAACATTGTAGTAATACCTCTGCACTTGCAGCACGGATTAAATATTTACAGGTAAAATTTTTAAATATCAATTTTTTAAAGCCACATATTTACCCAGAACACTCAGGCAGGAATAGGGTGGCTGGAAATTTTGTCTAGTTGTCTTTGGATGTCTATAATCTGTTTCCATATTTTGTAAACATACCATAGCTTTGTAATATTGTTTTACTTTTCATTTTAAATGAGATAAGCAATATTTTTTAAATGCTTTCTTGCACTTCGATGCATATTAATTTGCATAAATTTTTTCAGTTTACTGTCTACATTTTTAAGTTGTCATAGCATTTTAAAGAAAAGAACACAAACAATGTCTTTCACTCTTGCTTCAAGTTTCATGAGAAGACAGCTAATGAGAACCCTGGAAACAGCCTAGCTATGTTTTGATTTTCACAAAGGTTTACATTCTGGTTACCCTCTTTATACGTAGTATCTTTTTAAAACCCCAAATTTAGAATCTATTTTCTTTTAAAAACAATTAGCACTTAGGAAGATTTAGTGGACTTACTCTTACTCAAGTAGGCTTGTGTTAAATTTGCTTTTTACATAATTTTTCCTAGGCTCAGTTGTGTAACCTTCCACAAGGTAGTCTACAGAATAAAACTAAATTACTTCCTAGTATTGAGGAGGCGTGGAGCCTACCAATCCCCGCAGAGCTTACCTCCAGGCAGGGTGCCATGAACACAGCACAGCAGGTGAGAAGTTGGGTTATGTTCTGCAGGTGCCCAGCTTTAAGGGTTCTTTTCAATCTGTAGTAGTCAAGCTTATTTTAAGTAAGCATAGAAGGCTTTTATTAGTGAATAATAGCCTTTTCTTTTTAAGTACTAAGGGAATCTAGATCAAAATAAAATTCCCTCTGATACGGGACAAAATCTGGGGGTACCAACTTAGAACCTTTGTGCATTTTCATGATTTTGCAAGATTTCTTAAAATAATGCTGCAGTGGTTTATTTAATTTTTAAAAGATTTTCAAAGGAAGGTACACGTTCCTCCATTGATGATGATTCATTGAGTCTTGACTTTAATTTATTGCAATCAGAGATGTCCACATAACTTTGAAAAGTATACAGCTTGTAAGTTTTATAATTTGAAGGAATGAAGTAAGAATATATAGCACCCTATTTTTGTCTTCCTTCTGTGATTCTTAGGCATGTAAACCTCATCATCCAAATACTGAACCTGTATTAGGCCTCAGTCAAACACCAATTTCACAGCAGTCCTTGCCACTACACATGATTCCTCCTAGCCAAGTAGATGACCTGTCCAGTCCTGCCAAGAGGAAAAGAACATCTAGTCCAACAAAGGTATATGTCCTAGAGAAATAGAAAATCCCAGTTTTTCAAAAAAGGAGCTCCAACTGCCATCTAATTGTGCAGTTTGAACATTTCCTGTCCTTTACTTTAAATCTGTGGACATCAGAAGATTAAAGGTTTGAGTTTTCCCATCCCAAACTCTTAGAATCATATTAAATAAAGTAGGGATAAATTTGCATTCATCAAATCATTTTATCCATTTCCCTGCCGCTAAGGTATCAGCACACTTTTCATCATCACTTTTTTTTACCAACATTGAAATATATTTAATAATGAACCTAGTGGATAGTGTGGTATATAGGCTAGTCGTTTGGGCCATAGTTTAGGGGTGGGCTTTTTTTGGGGGGGGGGCTTATTACAGAATCAACATTTAAAAAAATTTATGAATATCAAGTTTAATGTGCATGTAAATTGTTTTTAGTGAATGTAATGGTATCTTTTTATGCATAAATATTCTAATTTATAGTCATTTGGCCTTAATTAGTAATTAATTAATGTTAACCTATTGCCTTATAACCAAATATTCTTTAATGTTTCTTTTTATCAATTTTCCTCAGAATACTTCTGATAATTGGGGTGGTGGCCATGCTGTGCCACATCCTCCAGTACAGCAACAAACCCATTCATGGTGTTTGACACCACAGAAATTACAGGTATGTAAAATATGTTTTAAAAAAAAATTATGTAACAGAAATAATGAACTTTTAGTAATTCTTAAAGTTGAATGACAGGAACATAACATAACAAAAAATGATTACACATTTACCAGAATGATGAAGATAATTCAGTCTTGTTCCCAGTTTGTTTCTAGTTTGTTTCTCTTTTTGGAACAGGCAATGCATTCATATACATAAAGTATGAATATAGATTATGTAGAATAAAGTCTTCTTTCAGCTTCTACTCTAACTCACCGACAACCTCTTCACACATGTACCCCCTCCTGGAATGTTCTCTGGCATTGCTTGTTCCTTACCTGTTTTTGCAGAGATGTGTTGTGTATGTAGAAGTTATTTAACTTAAATGTAGTCCCTCGTGGTCCAAAAATAGTAAATAAAAAATTTCAGAAATAAATTCATGATAACTTTTAAATTATAACATTCTGCTGACATAATGAAATCTCACTCTGTACTACCAGTGACATCAATCATCTCATTGTCCAAGCTGTTATGTGATAATTGGTTCGTAATCACTGACTAGCCAAATCATTTATCAAAGTAACTGTTTTAGTATCATGATTCTTGTATTAATAATGACCACAAATCACAAGAATAATGATACCAACACGTGTAGAATGCCAAAGAGAAGCCACACAGTGCTTTCTCTAAGTGAACAGGTAAAAAGTTCTTTATTTAATAAAAGAAAAATACACAAAATAATCATATGCTGAAGTTGCTAAGGTCACTGGTAAGGATTAGATTCTTGCCTGAAGTTGTGAATGAAGAGACATAACTAGTTTACTGTCACACCTAATACCACACTATCACCACAGTGTGTGGCATTAGGACTGAAAAAGCATTAAATTGTAAGTTTAGATTTTCTATGATTTTTAGGAATCCACTGGGGGATCTTAAAAGTTGCTACCTCTATTATTGTCCTTTATAGACCCTTTTAGGTCAATTTATAAACAGCCTACTTGTTATATGAACAAGTAGGTATATTTCTTTATGTAGATACCATACTATTACTTAAGTTGATCACTAGTTTTAGACATTCAGAGTGTCTTCAAGCTTTTCCTGTACCAATAATGTTTTTTGGAGCATTTTATCATCTTTTAAACTTGAAGTGTTTTCTACATGAACACTGAAAATTATTAATAAAATTTCATGCCCATCTCTCTCAAAGATCACATCATAATAAACCATGTTCAGATGAATGCTTAGTTCTTACTTTGATTTCTTAAACTTTTTAAAAGACTTTAAGATTAAATTAGATTATTGTTGATCAAAAATCAGTGTCTGACCTGATAGTGGTTCTGAGTTTTTCTAATTATTTCAGATAAAGGTTTCACAGTTTTGTTAGCTTGTTTATTAGATATGTCTTTAATTATATTTTCCCCCTTTTTTTCCCCTAGCACTTGGAACAGCTCCGTGCAAATAGAAATAATTTAAACCCAGCACAGAAACTAATGCTGGAACAGCTGGAAAGTCAGTTTGTCTTAATGCAGCAACACCAAGTGTGTATAGCATTTTCCCTCTAAAATTTGATAGAATTTTGCATACCTTTATTGACTATAGCATTACTTTAGAAGTCACCCATACTCATGTCTACTTATATTTGGTAGAATTTTGTCATCTATGTTTCTTAAAATACTAGGAAATGGAGTTTTTAAGAAAAGAACAGCTATTGATTTAATTTTAAGCATTTTTTTGTTATTTAATTCCATGGTATTTAATTTATGTTCTTTAGTACTTAGTAAGATATACTAAACCTAATTAAGGTTTTATGTATCTTCTTTAGTTTTTCTTTATTCAATTTTTTTCATTTATTTTTATAATATATCTTCTTTAGAGGATCTGTCATACTATAGATTTTCTCTATCATTATTATTATTATTATTATTATTATTATTATTATTATTATTATTAT
>CABHPH010132079.1:57500-60969 GCA_902168325.1 Peromyscus nudipes | reverse complement strand
ATTATTATTATTATTATTATTATTATTATTATTATTATTATTATTATTTGGTACTCAAGGTTGAAACCAGGGCCTTGTTATATGTTATATGAGCTACCACTACTGCTAAGCTGTAACACCGTCCTGTGTCCTGCCCTGTCCCCTCCTCCCCCTAAACACACACAGGCAAGGTCTCACTAAGTTGCCTGAGTTGACCTTGAAGTTTAGATCCTTTTGCCTCAGCCTCCTAAATAGCTGGGATTACAGGCTTGCACCACTAGTCCCATCTTAAAATAAAAATATGATGTTCCTTGAAGAACTATGAATTCCAGAGTTTTCCATAGGTTTCAGCTGTCTTTTTTTGTCATTACTAACATGATGTATCCTTAACATGAAACATATTTCTACTTTTCCTATGCAGCTTACATATAAGTAGTTTTTTGTTTTTGAAGTTGATGGTTTCTAACCTAGAGAAATAAAATGTTGGGATCAAATCAGAGCCCATGATTATTCATCTTTACATTCTGAGTCTCTCCCCTATGGACTATATAGATTTTATTTATTTGCTTTTCATTTATTCCCTGCAGATGAGACAAACAGGAATTGCACAGGTACGGCCTACTGGAATTCCTAATGGGCCAACAGTTGACTCATCACTGCCTACAAACTCAGTCTCTGGCCAGCAGTCACAGCTTGCTCTGACCAGAATGCCTAGCGTCTCTCAGCCTGGAGTCCGCCCTGCCTGTCCCGGGCAGGCTTTGGCCAATGGACCGTTTTCTGCAGGCCATGTTCCCTGTAGCACATCAAGAACACTGGGAAGTACAGACACTATTTTGATAGGCAATAATCACGTAACAGGAAGTGGAAGTAATGGAAACGTGCCTTACCTGCAGCGAAACGCACCCACTCTACCTCATAACCGCACAAACCTGACCAGCAGCACAGAGGAGCCGTGGAAAAACCAACTATCTAACTCCACTCAGGTAATAGAAAGGTTAACTACTTTGGTTGACTTCTCATATAATAGTTTACCTTTATTTGGTTTGTGCATGTTAAGTATTTGAGGAGTGATTTTTATATGAATTATATAGTCCTACAATGTCATTGCTATGTTTCAATTCAGTATATGTGTATATATTTTCTTTCCTTGATACTATTTTCACAAATGGAGACAATCTGGGAGATTTACTGTGAAGAAGAAAACAAATTGCATAGCCCCCCAATCCACTTCTAATTTATAGTGGCTTCATAAGCAAAATGCCTATTTTTGTAATAGTTGATAGTGATCAACATCTGGGTATAGATAGAATGAGTATGAGAAGAGAATAAAATGACAAAATAGAGTATGAGAAAGAGTCTAATTTTAGGCTATCTTGATAAGCTAGAAGAGTAATTGAGACCGGGTAAGATTACAAAGGGATGGGAACAGATTGGGAGAAAAATTCAAGATTGAACCATGAGGTCCTTTTGTAATTTGCCAGGCAGGAAATTGAAGAACTTTCAAGACTAGAAAAAAGGATTGAGCTGTGAGGTATTGGACACTGAGGAGAATGTGAGCTTTATCTTATATTTCAAGAAGGGCTTATTCAAAGTATATATCAAATAATGCTGTTAGATCCATGTCTTAGTGAAGATGTGTTGTGACCATGACAATTTTTATAAAAGAAAGCATTTAATTGGGGCTTGCTTACAGTTTCAGAGATTTAGTCCATTATCCTCATGGTGGGGAGCATGGCAGCATGCAGGCAGACATGGTAGCTGAGAAGTGTTCTACCTCCAGATCCAAAGGCAGCAAAATGAGAGAGCCACTGCACCTGGCTTGTGCTCTTGAAACCTCAGAGCCCATCCCCAGTGACACACTTCCTACAACAAGGGCACGTCTACTCCAACAAAGGCCTCACCTCCTAATCCTTTTAATCCTTTAGTTTGTGCCATACCTTGGTAACTAAGCGTTCAAATTTATAAGCATATGGAGGCCATTCTTAACTCTAACCACCACAATCCAGTAAGGTGATCTAGAGATTGATCATATGAGGTGACATTGCTGGGGTTGGGAAATTAGTAAATGCAAACAAAATCCATACCACAACCTGTGGTGTACATTTCCCTCCACTTCCTCCTCCTTTCTAGTAGCCTATAGTTAAGGGTGGCATTTGTTTGTTGCAGTTTTAAAGGGTAGAATAAAAATAAACAAATGTTGTGTTATACCAGATGATCTACAAAGTCCAAATATTTACTATTTGACTCTATACAGAAATGATTTGGAAACTTTTGAATAGGAGCAGTTTCAGTGGATTGTTGTCAGTTGAAACCTAATTGTGTAGTTAGCTTCAAGATGAAAGGGTAGATAAAACTGGAGGTGGCAAGTATGAATAGTTCCCACAGGACATTTACAGTCAAGTAGGTTACACACATAAGGGAGGTATAGCTAAAGGAGAAATGGAATTCAGAGTTTGGTTTTGTTCATATTTTAAATTAAAACGAGAAATAACAGTGAAAGCTAATGGGAAACATTCAGTAGAGAGATTGACAAAATTGTTAGATGAGAGGATATGTTTTGGGAATTCAGTGTCTTTAAACATTAAAAGATTATTAAAAGGATAACATGAGACTTTTGTTAAAATGCCTATTAAGGTTCTAAAGTGTAATTGGCAGTTACATAAAATGGGAGTCTTTGTTATGATTATGAAGTATAAAGTATAGTTCTCTTATTTTTCTTCCCCCTACATCCCAGGTTTGCTTAATTGCTGAAATTTTCAAAAATACTCAATCTTATTTTAGAAATCTGGTAACATTAAAACAAAACAAAACAAAATTCTGATTATGGTAACTCTTGCCTCTAATCCTAACCTGGAATCCAGGAAACAGATACAGGAGGAGCTCAAGTTCGAGGTATCCTTGACTATGACATAGCCATACTCTCTCTCTCGGGAAACAAATACTTTACCCAACCCCAATTATTTTGCAGGTCACAAGGCTTTTCTGTAGGTCACTGAATGGCAGGCACTGGCCATGAGTAAGGCTTACAGTCTAGTTGTAATGAAGTGAGAAAACTGTCTAAAAATGAACTAATTCCAGGTCAAAAGTTTCCCTCATGAGGTTGCTTTCAAATACTGCAGGCAGAGAGCCCCAGCCTCTGATGTTAGTATCCTAGATTCTAATTAGGCAGGCTTTAAAAAATTCATTTTAGAAACATTTTCTGAATTTGTAGCTTAAAATGCCTTAATGTACAGAGAGGGAAGATAAAATATTTTTGTCATGTTTGCAAGTTATAATTAGTGTATTTGTTAAGCAATTAGCCTCTAATAAATATTAAATAGAATTTTGGCTCACCTATAGACTTTCTTGGATATTTTAGTTATTAAAACTTTTGTAACTTTTTTTTAAATGAGAATTTTCCATATAACTTAAAGGTTTCAACCTTTTTGTTTGTTTTGCTTTTTTGTTAGATAAGATGTCATGTAACCCAGCTCATCAGGCTGGCCACGAG